>CM022759.1:31861563-31866563 GCA_012411365.1 Ameiurus melas | reverse complement strand
AAATGTCTGGTATAAACGTTTGCCTGTTGCTTCATCAGTCCCACTGAATGTAAAAAATAAAGGCATAGCTACTTCACCTGGGTCGTTCCCCATGACCCAGTAGAACTGATGAGGCTCCTCAGATGTGAAACATCTTTAAATTCATAACAGAAGTTCAGAAAAGCATTAAATGCAAAAGGGATACACTGATAATAAAGCAGAGATGATGGGTTAAAACACTCTGACGGTCACTGTGGTACTTCTTCATAATAACCTCAGCTCATAACATGTTCATAAGAGATCTATTACACAATCAATAACATTCCTCATAGGCCACGTATTCAGCAATACATGTCCTGATGCTTTATTTATAGGTTTAAATGGCACACACACTTCCAATAATAAGAATAATAATAGGAATAATTGTGTGTGTGTGTGTGTGTGTGTGTGTGAATATTAAGAACACTCGAAATCATTTTAAATATTATTCCATGGGGTTAAGTAAGTATTTTTCGCACACTTTTAATTCAAATTACAGTTGTTCATTCGGATGAATTAATTAGAAATTATTTAAACTTCATTCTATTGAATATAGTTATTTATTTATTCATTCATGTATTTATTTATTTATTTATTTATTTATTTACAAATAAACAAACAAACAAACAAAAAAAAAACAAAGACAAAAAATCTTCCTGGCTCATCAATATTTGAAACAGCATGAAAATGTTCTTAAAATAAATAAATAAATAAATATATACAATAGAATGAGGTTTAGACATGTAGCTTGTATAAATGTGTATAAAGGTTATGAAATATTTACCAACAGTACACAGGTGTTTTTAACCAGATTTTAAGCCCGAATAAATATCATCTAAAAAAATCATCTAATAATATATTTGATAATTTTGCTTATTACTTCTTCATCAGTGGTGTACACACACGTGGATTTCACCCAGTATTTTACCCTGGTAATCATTAATAAGTATTAAATTTTTTTTAAACATTAATAAATATTAAATATATTTTTTTTTTTTTTTAAAAAAAAAAAATAAAAAAAAAAATTAGCAGAATTGAATCTTCGGGCACACTGGACACCTTCAGTCCATAAAACTTCAACTTCATTTAACCCACAAGGGTCCACAGAAACTGCCACATTCCAACCCTCGGTCATATCCCTCCACAAATTACCCAGAAACCCCTGTGAGCGCATGTGGAGCATGTGCACACGAGGAATTTGGCCTCTTCCCTTTTAATGTCATTCTGGAGCACTTGCTTTTGAAGCGCATTTAAGATCTTCTCCAAACAAGCGAATCTGTCAAGTCAAAGTTTAAAAAACGTTTCAACATACACACACGGTACAGTTTTTGTACTGTACCGCGGGTGTGTGTGCGTGTGTGTGTGTGCGTGTTCATATAGATGTAGCTTTGTTGACAAAATTCACAAAAATAACTACAACCCAACTACCTAAATATTTCCCTCCACCGAATGCTAATGGTCACCATATGCCCTGAAAGCCGAGTGCATTCACAGTGACACAAATCACGGATTTAGAAAGGCGATGCTGTGGCAGTTTCAGAGTCTTAAACGTCACCCAAAGGACCCCAGACAAAGTTGGATGGAGAAGTCAATCTGTCACCCTGCTGGACATTCTGCGGTGAGAGCTGGTTGATCGGAGCTGAGCTCCGAGCTGTTCCGAGTTCTCTGGCCTCCTCCACCAGGCGGCCATTA
Organism: Ameiurus melas; assembly: GCA_012411365.1. Taxonomy (NCBI): domain Eukaryota; kingdom Metazoa; phylum Chordata; class Actinopteri; order Siluriformes; family Ictaluridae; genus Ameiurus; species Ameiurus melas. Next base: position 31,864,853 of record CM022759.1, on the reverse strand, counting down.
AACCTGCTACAGCCTCATAATGGGCTGACGAGTCAATCACACTCCGCCGCTACCTCTCCACGGTGCTAACGTCCAAATGCCGCCCACATCTGCATCTGTCACACACTCCACACCTTCAGGCAGACCTGTTTTTTACGAGAATATTGAGAAATCGCTGCATTTTTATTTGTATTATTTTTTTATTCCAGAAAATGCTTTCCCGTTCTCTTGCTTCTCTCTTGGTCTCATCTGCTTGCCAAGTTAATGGCAGATGGATGCAATTTTGGAATTTATTATTTTTTTTTCCTTCCTTTTTTTCTTTAGATGAGGTCATTTTTGGATCATACGATTGGGAATACAGTGTTAGGTTTAAAGAGGAAGCGCTTTCTAGATCTCTCGTTTCCTCTTTCTATGTCTGTATTTCTCCTTTTCTCTTTCTTTGTTTAATGGCGGATTGGAAAGGGTGCTCTAGCATTAGCTGCTCACTCTTTGGTGAAAAGAGTGTGCAGGGTTTAAAGTCGGGCTGAGCATGTATGTGTACTGGGTCATTTGCTCTTTTAGGGAGGTCGCCCCTGTTAAGCCAGCTTTCTCTGACAGCTTGTACTCATTACTGGAGGAACGGGGTAAAGGAGGGGGTCGGGGACAGACACAGAGGACAAGAGACTCTGAAACAAGCTTCCCTTTAATCAGGCTGGATGACTACATTGTTAGAATAAAAAAAAAAAAAGAGCTTGTCAAGGGTTCTTTGGATTGTTGTGGGTCCTTCGTTTTCAAAAAAAAAAATGGTTCTAATTGGAACCATTTCTGATTGAGACGTCCCTCAGCTGTCTGGTTTTTCATCTTACGTTAAAGGTTTCTCCCAGAGTGACATCCAAAATATCCTTAAGGGTTCAACATTTGGCTTTCTTTTATAAGAGTGCCCTTAGCAGTAATCTCCCAAAGGACAATGGGTATATGCATGTGCAGATCTGTATTCATGCATGCTCGTTCCTCATGGGTTCTTCGGCGCATTGATAGGTCAACTCTTCTAAATGAGTCTCAAATGTACAAGCGCTCTCTGATTGGGAACCCCAACTTGTTTAAAGTTCTACATAGAACTGGGAAGAGATTCCCCAAAGGGACTTATTATTAAAAAGCTTCCGATGAGAATAGTATGTGTCAGTTGGACTCGGTGATAAATTGAACGAAATAGTTATTCAATTGTTATGAATTTGCAAGCGTGAGAGCATTTCGGGTCCGCTATATTTGACATGTATTAGAAAGGGGTCTAAGTAAAAACTGATTTAGAAAGCAACCGAGTAGAACCATTTGGAAAGCCAGAAACGTTTGAAGAGCTTCAAAGAGTTATTCGGTTTGTCCCTTAACAGTTCTATGTGCTACCCTACAAAAGTCTCTTTACTTTTGTTCCAAGTAAAAAAAATGTATTATCCGAAGAATCCTCTTATCTAAGAGTGTGAGTTATTAGGTGATGTTCTAATCTCCAATAGATAATCTCTTTGTACCCATTATTTACCAATTACCTGTTTACATCTCTCCGTAAAGATTTTACCTAGAACCCTACAGCTGAGGTGTTTCCTTATGAGAAATGGAGCGAAGTAGAAAGATTTTATTATATATCCAAGATGTACCCTTTTAGGAAGGTAATATCTTATGTAAAGAACCTTTGGAAAACCTTTGAAGGGGTTCTTATATATATATATATATATATATATATATATATAAGAGCGTAACATCCGTGAGTTGTTTGGTTTGTCTCTTGGAGGAACACTTAAAAGTTCTATGTACTATCCCACGATAGTGGTTTTCCTTTCCAGAAAAGTCAAATCCATTTGAAAATGTCGAACCCATTAGGGATCCGTGAGGACTGTATAATATATTAGGTGATGTGCAGCTTACCATAATTCTCCAGAAGATAAAGCGGCACAATATCCATTGGCAAAAAAATAAAAAATAATAATAAAGATCCCATTTACCCTCTTTCCATCCCTATCATTATTAACAATTGCCCCTTTACATCCTATACCTCTATAGAGTATATACAGAAAGGGATCCAGGTAGAACAACAGTGAACACATGTAGGAAGCTAAAACCTTACTCAAATACCCTTTGGAAAACCCTTGACGGTTGTGGCATCCTAGAGAGTTCTTTGCGTTGTCGCTTTGGAGGAACCCCAGGAAACTAAAGATTAGGAAATTTCTATGTAGTATCCTACAACCAGTGCCTTTCCTTTTCTACTTCCATTCCAAGCAGAACCAATTTGAAAAGCTAGAAACGTCAACTAGCCATGCAGAAAACTACGGAAAACACGTTCCTCTTCGTGTTCTTGCTCTAACAAGAGCACATACCGTATGGGACGATCTCTATTTGTAGCCAGCTCTGCTGTGTACAATGATATCTGTTCAGACACCCAAATGGTGCTTGTATTTGTTAACAGGGCTGATGTTCCACCGTCATCCTGCCTGCGTGTGTGTTTGGCCTGTACTCTGCATCGTAGCTTGTTGTTCCTCTGTCTCATGGGCCCATAAACCATGGCTTTACATAAAAAGACTCCATTTGAAATAGCTTTTGTCATTAATGCTTTAGTAATTGCCCGGGGTGAAGCTAACGTGACGCGGGGTGTGCTGGAAAAGTCTGACACTTTTAGGTCAGCGCGAGCGTGGTGTGTTCCTCTGTATGCAGTGGAGCGAAGAATCGGAGGAGGAACAGGGCCAGGCTCTCCCTGCTGTTAAAAGATCGGTTCAGCTCGACGAGTTTTGCAGCATGCTTTTCTTTAACAGGCCTTGGGCATGGAGTGAAATGAAGCTCGTGTTATTAAACAGTGTGAATTACATATTGGGACATGTTTAGGAGCGAGTGCTGCGGAGAGCGTCAATAATTTAGACGGTGAGTAAGAGGCGGAAGGCATGTCGCTGCAGATTATGAGGTGCGTTTAGGGGATATTTAAATACAAAAGGAGAACTTTTAGCTCGTAGTTCGTTGGGGAAAGAATTTACGCAACGTTCACTCTCACGATGAGTAGAGTCGATCAGCCAAGACATGTTTCGTGTCACAACCGGGAGAGCAAAACAATACATACGCAAATGAGTAAATAAACAGGTCATTAAATAAACACACAAGTAAATAAATAAATAATAGTACCTTATTGAGCCTTTTAGCATTAGCTCTCATGACAGGCGTACAACTATTACACGTACAATAAGGAACACACTCGGAGGTTGCATTTCTTTTTGGTCCAAAATCATGCACGTTCTCATCGGATTAGCATTTTAAAGAGAAAAGCTGCACGTACTGTTCGCCAGCTCTTTAATTCA
>CM022759.1:31844063-31856563 GCA_012411365.1 Ameiurus melas | reverse complement strand
AATGAACTCCAGTTATGGGACTGAACAGATTATACACTCCAGCATGTGTTTCCTGGGTTCAAACTAAATTATGCTAATCCCTACAACTGACACCGATATACGTAAATGATATACATTGTGATTAGATGCAAATAAACCCCCGACAATATTATATTTGGGAATTATGTCCAAGAGGAGAACAAAAGTAGACCCTTTGTTGGGCACCATGTTGCTCTTTTTAATGCCCAGAAGAATCTCCATTAATTCTAGCAAAAAGAGAAGAGTATTATTATTAGTTGTAGTAGTAATAGTACACTATTCGGCCAAAATTACGTGGACACCCCTAATTATGATGGGATTCAGGTGTTTTGGCCACATCCAGGTGCATACAATCAAGCAACGAGCCATGCAGTCTCCATAGGCAGTAATGAGTCCTACTGAAGCGCTCGGCGAATTTAAGCATGGCACTGTCATCGGATGCCACCTTTGCTACGAGTCAGTTCGTGGGATGATTGCGAGCCAGGCCTTCTCATCCAACATCGGGGCCTGCTCTCACAAATGCTCTTTTGACCGAACGGACACAAATTCTCACAAATCTTGGAGTGGAATGAAACTCATATAGGTGTGATGGTCAGGTGTCCACATATTTCTGGATATATATAGTGTAGTAGTAGTAGGAGGGGTAGATGAAACAGATCTTACTATTCGGATGAGCCAGTGAAGGGTGGCGGCTGCAGATGAGTAGTGGGTGGAGTAGTGGCAGGGTGGAGCCTCGTCATCCCACGCTTCATAGCGCTCGGCATAAAACACGGCACGCTTTGGGTTCAGAGCTCCTATTGGCTGAAAAAAAAAGAGGAGTCATATAATATTACTTACATCACAATGCCATGTACTTTTATTAAAGTACTTATAAGAATGATATATCCGGGCTTGTTGCACAGTCGCAGTATATAAACTGTTTATTATTTTATTTATCAGTAGTAACATTTGATAAATACCACATTGTTATACAGTGTTAACTAGGTCTATTCATGCTTTAAACCTGGCTATAGCTCATTTACACACTATCCTGTATCCAAAATCATGTATTATAGATTATATCAGCATTCTTCATGATATAATGGACCAGGTGGCCTTGTTTAAAGCATTTCAAATGCATAACTCTCTTACTGTTTCTTTATGAATAGTGCAAAAAGGAATTTAAAATTCAATGGATAAATCATTAATAATGTATTTAATACTTTACGTAACTATTAATATTATTAATAACAAAACATGTGAACATCTATTAATGGTTTATGAACATGTTATAAGATGTCATGCTACATCTCCTTTTTATACACTACTTTCTAACTACACTACTACCAATACATAATACTACTACTACTACTACTACTACCAATAATAATAACAATAACACAACCACTACTACTACTACTACTACTACTACTACTACTAATAATAATAATAATAATAACAATAATACCACAACCACTACTACTACTACTACCAATAATAATACCACCACCAATAATAATAATAATAACAACAACAACCACTACTACCACTACTACTACTACACTAATCAATAATAATAATAATAATAACATACAACTACTAACTACTACTAACAATAATAATAACAATAATAATACAACCACTACTACTACTACTACTAACCAATAACAATAATAATAATAATAAATCAACACTACTAATAACTAACTAATTAATAACAATAATAATAAACAACAATAATAATAAACAACTATTACCACCACTACTACTACCTACTAATAATACTAATAATAATAATAATAATAATAATAACAATAATAATAATACAACAACTATTACTACTACTACTACTACTACTAATAATAATAACAAACAATAATAATAATAATAACAACCATACTAAAAACTACTACTACTACTAATAATAATAATAATAATAATAATAATAATAATAATAATAATAATACAACAACTACTACTACTACTACTACTACTACTACTAATAATAATAATAATAATAATAATAATAATACAACTACTACTACTACTACTACTACTACTACTACTAATAATAATAATAATAATAATAATAACAACTACTACTACTACTACTACTAATAATAATAATAATAATAATAATAATAATAATAATAATAATAATAACAACTACTATACTACTACTACTACTACTACTACTAATAATAATAATAATAATAATAATAATAATAATAATAATAATAATAATACAACAACTATTACTACTACTACTACTACTAATAATAATAATAATACAGCAACTATTACTACTACTACTACTACTACTACTACTACTACTAATAATAATAATAATAATAATAATAATAATAATAATAATAATAATAATACAACAACTATTACTACTACTACTACTACTACTACTACTACTACTACTACTTACTACTAATAATAATAATAATAATAATAATAATAATAATAATAATACAACAACTATTACTACTACTACTACTACTAATAATAATAATAATAATAATAATAATAATAATAATAATACAACTATTACTACTACTACTACTACTAATAATAATAATAATAATAATAATAATAATAATAATACAACTACTACTACTACTACTACTAATAATAATAATAATAATAATACAACTACTACTACTACTACTACTACTACTACTACTACTAATAATAATAATAATAATAATAATAATAAACACTACTACTACTACTACTACTACTAATAATAATAATAATAATAATACAACTACTACTACTACTACTACTACTACCTACTACTAATAATAATAATAATAATAATAATAATAATAATACAACTACTACTACTACTACTACTACTAATAATAATAATAATAATAATAATAATAATATAACTACTACTACTACTACTACTACTACTAATAATAATAATAATAATAATAATAATACAACTACTACTACTACTACTAATAATAATAATAATAATAATAATAATAATAATAATAATAAATAATAATAATAATAATAGTAATACAACAACTATTACTACTACTACTACTACTACTACTACTAATAATAATAATAATAATAATAATAATAATAATAATAATAATAATAATAATAAATAATAATAATAGGACCTCTATGTATTTGTTTGTTTGTTTTCTGGTAAAATATTCTCCAGAGAAGCGCACTTGGGTGCCAACATTTTGAAAACATCCCTCCTGCTCCAGGTTTGACCTTTAAAATCTCAGTTTTGACATTAAACCCAAACAAACTGTGATATCTGAGCTCTTACACTGAAAAAAACCATGTATTTTTTTTTAGCATGCACACTTTCTGTTCAGAGAACAGACTGCAAACCATCTCATAAAAACATCTGATGCGAACGCTTCATCCTCTATAATGCTGTGCCGAGGGTGGATACGGTGCATGAGAAACGTGTGTGTGTGTGTGTGTGTGTGTGTGTGTGTACGAGCAGTATAGTCCTGAATGTTTGATGGGCGAGACTTTGCAGAGCTCCATTAGCTGCTGTTCTGGATTCAGCGCTGTGCTCTATCTGTCACACCCTATTACACTCTCTGTCCTCAACCCTCAAATATTATCTGCGGATATGGTTTGTGTACGCCACACAAACCTAAGATTTGGACGTACGCTTTAAACATGGTTTGTGCCAGAAACAATATACACTTGTGTACACACACACACACACACACACACACACACACACACACATCTGAGTGTGTTTGTAGCGATCTAAGAGGCTCCTGTTGAAGGTTGCAGGTAATCTGGCCTGTCTTAACCTCGTCTGACCCGATTTACGCCACGTACATCCGCACGCACACGCACACACACACTCCCCCCCCCCACACACACACATTGGCGCTGGTCTTCCTCTGCAGTTAAGCCCCTTCACATACTCCTGCACAATGTCCAGAGTAAACATCCACACTGGCATTTATTCAGCTGAGCTGGGTAAGGACACAGATGGTGATAAACCTGTCTGCACACAACGTAAACAGTTTGCAGCGGACACAAGCGGTGAGAAACGCCACCACTGAATCGAATCCAGCGCTGTATTTCCGCGTAAAAAATGCGCCGCGACGTGTATTTCTTGGAAGTGAAATGGTTTTTTATTATCAACGTAATGACCCGCGGTCGCTTAACCTTCAGCCTGATATAAAAGCCAATAGCTTTAAATGTCATGAGGTTTCTCCTTCGCCTAGCGCCTACAGTCCAGGCTCGTATATCAGTTTGCTTAATTTGACCCGATTCGGGCTCTACAGACAAGCCTAATTAAACAGTCGTCCAAAATTGATCATATTAACAGCCAGGTTTGTTCACTGGGTTTGGCTCATTGCTGTGATTCGGAAACGTTGCTGTAAAACACTCGCATATTAAACCGACTGAGCCGTTTAAGACGTTTACAAGCAGGACATGACCAGCGTTAGACTGCACGGACAACAGAACAAACATCCGACTAGGTGTTTAATGTATACTCGTGATTTTGGTGGACGTTAGCGGACGATAGCTATTTTCAAGCGCAACATTTAAAGAAACACATCCCCACCTCTCTCCAGAAGAGAGTTGGATGTTAGTTGTTTGCTTTTTTCCCCCCTTCCTGTTAATAGATACCTGGGTATTAGTTAGTTAACTTTTCTTTGACCAGTAGAAATTGCAGCTTAGCGGCAAAATCCTATTGTCGTTGTTTTTCAAGAACTTATAGCATCACCTTCTTCTTCTTCTTCTTGTTCTTCTACTTCTTCTTCTTCTTCTTCTTCTTCTTCTTCTTCTTCTTCTCTCTCTCTCTCTCACTCTAAAGGAGATCCTCTAGGAACATATCCTGATAGGGAAATACTCTGTTAAGGGTTTTATATACTGTAGAAGCTTTAATAATGGCACAGCTGAAGATCTCGAAAAACTAGGACTTGAAAGTTAAAGATTTTTCCATAAAAATCTAAATCTACAACCATTAAGGGTCCTACAGTTTTCCCCTCTCTGTCGCAAGGTTCTAACAGTATGTAGAACCTTAAAATAGAGGGTTTCTCTCTCTCAGACTGGGTTACTGCTTTATTAGGGGGGGGGGGACTTTAACTAGCCAAAGAATCCAAAGAGCTTAATGGTTCTGTGTTAGTTCCAGGAAAAAAAAAAAAAAACCCAATCACCTCCAAAAAGCTGCTACTGAACCCTTGAGCGAGTTGCTTAATATTCAAATGCTGAGCTTTATTGTCTTCTGTCTTATGTCTTTGCATCACTTTGGATAACCGAGTGTAATAAATGAAATCATGGTTCATTTATGAATGTACGCCGATAACCTTCCTTTAAAGACGGACATAGTCGAGCTCATTTTGGCAGGCAGGATCTTTACATTTTTAATATGGGGTGATATGTGCCGAGAAGTACAGCTCTGTTTATATTGTACGTTATTAGGAAAGAAATGTTCCTCAAGGGCTTGTTCGATAATTAAGAGTTCCTAAAGGAGTTCCTCTAGGAACACTCTCTTATATACGCGAATATAATGAAGAATTCTTAAAGGAGTTCTTTTAGGAACGTTCTCTGATAAGGAAATTCTCTGGATTCGGTTTTACACAGAAGTTTTGGAGTTGACTTTTTCCTTTACTGCAAAAGTAAACTAAGGCATCATTTAGAAACCATGCTTAACCAGGAGCTGCCACAATGCAGCGATTCAATTTACTTCCTCCAGAGTTATACAGTATAGCCCTTGTGAATACTCCATTAAAAAAAATCCTTTAGAGCAGGACAAATTGGTTCCCAAGGCTTTTCAGTCACCTACGCTAGCTACAGCTGGAACGTGGGCAGTCAATATTAATATACTCAATGTCAGGGAGTGTGAGGAAGCAAGTCCTGAGGGACGATCGATAGTCCTCTGGCCCTCCGAAGTAGCGGCGTGTAGCTGCTATGTTCATGAATTAGCATGGAGCATGAGCAACTGCGAGACAATAAGTGGCCAGAAACCTAATGGAAGCTGTAAGAAAACTCTTGGAGCGAGTGACATCACCAGTGGAATGATTAAAAAAAAGGACGCGAATGGTAGAGGGAAGAAATTCGGAGACACCAAATGGTAACACGATGGAGAAAAGAAACACGCTTTAATATGGAACAAGTTTCCACATGTTTCTGTTACGCCCACCTTCACATCCTCCCCTTTCTGTCCTCTCTCCCACTCTTTTCCTCCCTTTTTAATGACCATCCTCACCAGAGTTAGCACAACTGGCCTGGACGATAGAGGAGTTTATGGAGATCTGCTCAGATTAATGGGCTGATAATGAGCTGCCATGTGATGGCCAGAACCAGGCCTGATAGGGCAGGCAGCCACAGGAAGTCTCGCACTCTGTAAAAAAGTTGCATGGTGGAACCGGTCAAAAGCGCAAGATGAGTCCAGATCATTGGAAATGTAAGATCCACTTAACTGAGAAAATATTGTTTGGCATGAAAGAGGGTGCATGCCAAGTTCAGCTAAGCTGTTGGAGAAGTTAAGACCATGTGGAGCAAAGAGGTTAAACATGTTTTCCAGTGGAAGTGAAGTGGGGGTACATTGGAGCGATCGCTTTAAAGGAATAGTTTGGCCAAAAAATGTAATTTGAACAATTTTCCACTTATCCGAAAAACAGCAGGTCGGCCAAGATATGTTTGGTGACTGAACTCTTTAGATTTGTACTGAGCTGTGAGGGAAACGTTTCTATACATCATACGGGATGAACCACTATAACGTTCTTCTACTTAACCAGTAGTTCAACGAAATAGTACACTAGTCATTTTCTCAAGCAAAAACTAATTTTTTATTGTTATTATTTTTATTAGTGTGGCTAATCCTGATAAATAACAAGTTCCTTAACTTCCTTACCCGAGCTGTAGCAGAGCTGAAATCATTGATTCTGAAACAGACAGCACGCAGCATGGAAGCTCATGTCCATCAGCCGAGCTCTCGTTATAGCTAAACGCTTGGCCTATCTTGGACGGAGGATCAAACTGAAGGTTTTTCCAGTCCTCTACCTGTAAACTATCTGATGTTGATAGTGTTGCTTATGCCGGAATTTACCCTGCCGCAGTTCAAGAATTTTATTAACATTTTATTTAGCTTTAAAGAACAGCAAAATGACCTGTGGGAGTAGGCGGGACTAGTCGAAAGTCTTTGTGAGCAATAAGACAGTCCCCTATACACTTCATACAAAGTGATATCGAAGTGGTAGACCTTCCGCGAAAGTAAAAGCGTTGGGGGACTTTTCCCAGTATAGTCTTATACAGTTGACGATAGAACTGGCTACATATAGTCTAAAATACTTTCAAACTATCAAAAATACATTCAGCTGCCATTGTCATATCACTGCCTCGCTGTCTATCCTACTTTCCTGACTAGTCAACAGCGCGGCACAGCAGTGACTAGTGAATATATAAATGGACTAGTCTATGTAACCCCTCCTATTAAAATAAATAGTCATAGTTATTAGTTTTGGCATCATGGGATCTACATACTGGAAACATATTACAGTCTGAAAAGACTTTGTTTGGCTCAGTAACATCATCCACCTGCAAATGAAATGGTAGTTATAGTTGATCCAAACAGCATCTTTGCGCCACACCTCCTAAACTTGCTTTGATACCAAAGTATAATGATACGGAGTATTTATTGATCACATATACATATGCTCAGTGAAATTCTCTTCTTCACATACCCCAGCATGTTAGGACGTTGGGGTCAGGGCTGGAGTAGAAAGGGTTAAGGACCGTGCTCGAGGGTCCAACAGTGGCAGCTTGGCAGTGCTGTGGGTTGAACCCCCGACCTCCTGATCAGTAACCCAGAGCCTTAACCGCCAAGCCACCACTGACTTGAGTGTATACACTCAAGAAGAAAGAGATTCTGCTTTAAAATGGCTGCTATACTGTTTTTTTGTTTGTTTGTTTGTTTTAGTGAAGTCCTTTTGCCCATTTGTATACATAGTAGTGTGTCATACAATGTCTGAAAGAGGTAAAGAGAAAGAGTTAGAGAGAAAGTCTGTGTAGTATGCATGATGGAAGAGATAAGCTTTCTTTACTTGTCAGCAAAAATAGCGTCGTAGCTTCCTTCAGCAAAAAACGAAAGAATCGAACTTCAAACAGCATACATATCTTGGCTGATCTTGGCACTACTTTGTTAGTAAAGACAGAAAAGTCACATTTTGAATCTATAACGATATTCTTTAGTGTTTCATCGGAACATCAGAGAACATGCCTCCAACCAACAACAAGTATGGAGGATTCAACCAGCAACCAAAAGTATGGGGGATTCTTAGAGAAACACATTTTATCACTTTCCTTTCAGTGTACAATGATGTGCTCCGTGCACTTATCTAAGACAGCAGAGGGACTCGGTGCGTGTAAGTGTTTGGATCGAGATCCTCTGGGGAATGCACCTGAACGAAGAAAGCAGAATTTTCCAGAAGCCTGGTCGCTCAGCTATCACGAGGAAACGCACTGTACCAGCTGCTTCATGAAAAAACAACTTTGCCCAGATGAAAGAGACAGAGAGAAAATTAGCTAGGGCTTTATTTTACAGCGCAGCACATGTATCGTATTTATCAGAGAAGTACATGGTCATTTCTGGTACACCATTGGATTGTAGAGAAATATTTGTGGAACCAGGTTCGTACAGCAGAACGTCAATGCAATAATTAATTCAGAATTGCAGAGCTAATCATGCAGTACTAAAGGAAGAATTATTAACTAACTTGCTGTTAACTACGTGTACGCAGATACAAGATGGCCGCCGCGTCGGTCCTGCAGTATATCCTGCGGTGTAACCTGCAGCCGTTTGGCACGTCCATGTGGTTCAATACCAACACAAATACGGTACTATACTATTTCGAATGGTTTTCCTTTTAGAGCTAGTGTTTGAATTTTAAAACCCTCTTAAAGCTACTGTCTTAGGGACCAGTCTTCAGGATTTTCAAGATTAGTGCATGCTTTTGAATGCACGGCGAGGCTTTTTGATTTGATACGCGGATCATGACGACAATCACGACGACAGCAGAACAGTTTCATCGGTCTGTTTAGCATCACCGTGCATGAAATTGCTAAACTTTACAGTTCAACTTGGAAACTAAACGGACACAGATGTTTTGTCTCTGATTTGCCAGCGAGTAGAGATTGCGTTTAGTCCTCCATATATTCGTAAGGTACGTAAAAAATGATGCTCTCATAGCAGGTGACGCATGGTGAACGTGACGGAGATTTGCATCTTGATGCCTTTGTTCTTGTCTCTAGTCAGAACTACTGTCGGAGCTGCTGTTCTAGAAAAGTCAGCATCTTCTGACCAATCAGATATAAGAGTTCAACAGTGGTGTAATAGGTAGTTACTGGATTGCAATATAAAGTGCTAGTGAAAATGAGGGTGACAATGATGATGAAAAAAAGGGAGCTGTGTTATTTGAAAAAAAATAATTGAATTGCACAGTATTTTGACAGCTAAAAAGCTAACCATGTAAATCATTTTGATGGTAAATTTAAATGATAGTAAAGTGTTGAATTTAGGAGAGGCTGAATAAATGACATCGCTTATTCGGAGCTAAAGTTAATTCGGCCTAATTTGCATACTAACTGCATCCTTTATTATTTTCATTCCTGCCCTGTAGCTCCTCTTTAAATGAGCTAAACCTGACCATAAACAGCTTGGGAACACTAAAAGACGTTCGTTATCGAATATCAGTAACAATCTGAGCTGTACTTCCTACCTTAATATCCAAAACAGGCTGTTTGACAACAAACCTATTATCATTTATCTCTCATCCCCGCTGACCTCATTAGGCCAGACCTATTCGAATGCTAACGATACATTAGCCATAGTGTGATAATACAATCTCAGTAACCTCATTATCAGACAATTAAAAACCCATTTGCAGTGCAAATGTGAGATTTTGAGATTTAAAGGCTTGTAAAGAATGTCGGAGTATTTCTTAATCCCTCAAATTCTCCATCTCGGGGAAAAGTGCTTGACCTGATGTCTCATAAAGCCGTGACATAAATAAAAATCCCAGCTCGCACATTTTATTGAGATGTTAACGATACATAAAGATTTATTTATTTATTTGTTTATTTTCAGCTTGAGATCGCAAGCACAGTTTTTACTGAAACCTTTTTCCATCGTAGTGTGACTGAGGAGCAGGAGTGTGTATTTTACACACCAAAAATGAGTAAAAAGAATGAAATAACTGAGTAAGCTAGCTAGCTGAGCAAAGTACTAGCTAGCCACTAGCTCATTAACATACTAGCCAATTTAAGATAATTATTGTATTGTGTCATTAAAACCAATCTAGTGTTTTATGTACATTTTATACTGTTCGTACTGTTTCATCCATTTCAAAGGAATATAAAGAAATATGTACAAATACGCACTTAATATATTGTAGTAACCTGGACATTTATATATATTATTTATATATATATATATATATATATATATATATATATATATATATATATATATATATATATATATATATATATATATATTTCATTATTATTTTTTTGATCACTTATTTTAAGTGAAAATTCTGAACTTAATTGAAATACACTGGTCTGTGAATTATCTCTCTATGAGTCGGTTAGTTTTAGAAGAGAAAACCCTAGCTACAGAGTGAGAGATGACAATATATCAATAAATAAATACATTTTTTGTTCCTATTTCAGAAATAATTTCACCTTCAGATCAACTGCTAATCCTAGAGGTTCACGCACGTTTCCCCACTCACAGATATGTCCTATTGGACCGTTTTCCTTAATAAATAAATGAACAAGTATAATATTTTTGTCTGGTTTGATGTTATCGGCTCATAAGTCATATACGGTACGTCTATACAGTCTAAAGGAGGACGTGCTGTTCTGTGCAGACGGTAGCCGTAAGCCGAGGTGGTGCAAACAGGACAATTGGTATTACTGGAAGAGTTGTCACGTGATGCCCTTAGGAGGCATATTTAGAGACCTGTATGATTATTCATTTATTTACTATTTGTCTTTAAATTAAAAAAAAATGGGAAGGATGAAAGCTGGCTGATAAAATCGGTTCTGATTGTCATAGTATCTGGTCAATTAAAAATAAAAATGAATTATTAATTTTTTTTATTATTATTTCTCACCATATTTTGCTCTTTTCGGATGCTGTGATTCTGCTGTGTATCTATACGCTGCAAAAGAATATATTTGTTTTAGTTCCCGTGTACACGTGTCAAAAGTACTTCAGCTTCCGCCTCGGACAAATTCTTCTTGTTCAGTAGCCATGGTGCGCTTTCCGCCGTGTAAACTTGGCCTTTTTATGGAGGTTTGCGTGCGTCAGCAAAAGCAAGTCAGCTGTAGCATGCACATGGCCAGGAATGTGCGGATGAGGATCAATTTACGCACACGAATACGGGGGGAAAAAATCGGCATCTCTCGACCTTTTGTAAATCCGGCATACATTTTTTTCGTTTGGTTTGCGTTACATGAACACCGACAAACAACTTTATTCAAAGATGAACGGATAAGACCCGATGTTTTTTGCCGCAGTTATCGCACAAAAAGCTCAAAGAACAAGCAGCAAGCCTGGAAACGTTCCCAAATTCTCTGGAAACCCGAAACGTGCTAACCCGAAACTTATTAGCTAGCTTCCTATTTTGTTAAATCTATCCCTCATAGACTCGTGCTACCTCGAGTAGTTTTTGAATCAGACAGCTACCGAAATGTACCGAGACACCGCTCAGCAAAAATCAAGCCAAACTCTCTTACTTTCTGACTAATCGTGTACCTCGTGTACCTCATTACTGTAAAAATGGACTGCTATCTTCAAACCCAATCAGCGTCTGTTGCTCAGCCTCTAGATTTAGGCAGCGCGGTTTGGAGATTGGAGCACAGGATAGTGCATTTAGCCTGTAATATCTGCTCTGCTTTTCCCTGGAGACAAGCATCCAGCATTTCATATTTCAGAGGAAATTACATTAGGGCTCAGCACGATGGCAGCGTCTGTCAGGGAAAGCAGCACTTGTTTTCTCTGGCCTCGTCAGCCAGCGAGAGCAATGTACAGCTTCAGTCTGATCTAATCAAGATCCTGCAAGTCAAAACAAAGCGAATGCTTCTCTCAGACATCGGACTTGAGGAAAGAATGGTTTGCATTTGTGTCTGTGTGTATGCTAGGTTATTACTAATCCGTATTTCTAGATGGGAACAAGCATGGGGTGGTCATGAAAGAGAATTCTACCACAGCACTGGTAAATGCTTCATTCCAATTGGTTAGAAGATGTTGATTCATTTTCTGGAACCGCAGCTATGAAAGTAGTGCAGCCTCAAATCCATCCATCCATCCATTTTCTGTACAGCTTATCCTACACAGGGTCGCACAAGGTGGGGGACACCCTGGATGGGGTGCTAATATATGTTTTTGGACTGGGGGAGGAAATCAGAGTACCAGGAGGAAGCCCCCGGAGCATGGGGAGAACATGCAAACTCTGTGCCCACCCTGGACAGGGTGC
>CM022759.1:31794063-31836563 GCA_012411365.1 Ameiurus melas | reverse complement strand
TGTCCCTGTTCAAAACCAGCTCAAACTCTCAAGTAGTTTGCTATGTAGCGGAGCTAAGAGTCAATCAGGAATCAGGAAAACAGCTCTCACAAGACATAAAACAGAAAATATTGACCTTTCACCGAGCTGGAGAAGGGGGTAAAGTGTTCAATAAGTGTTAGGAGAACACCATTACCAATAGTGAAAGCTATCATTCAGAAAGGAAAGAACTATAGACACTAAAACATGAAAACAAAAAATCCTGCCAGAGAGATTCTCAGCACTGCCAAGCTACCACTGCTGGGCTCTTGAGCAAGGCCCTTAACCCTCAACTGCTCAACTGTATAAATGAGATAAATGTAAGTCGCTCTGGATAAAGGTGTCTGCCAAATGATATAAAAAGAAAAGCTAAAAAGAAAAAGATTCACAAAAATCCAAAATAAACCGCAGAAGACCTGTGAAAAGTCATTCGAGCCGAGCGGAATAAACATCCACATCTACACAATATTCATCAATATCATTTGGATTGATCTTTTCACTATTAATATCTCAGTGCTGATGAACCTTTAATGAAATGAATTCATCACAACAGTAATACTAATAATGAAGCAATAACTGCGAAACATGACTTGACTACAACGTCTGGTTCCTTTTATCATTTCAAAATAAGGGTGTTCAGACTTTTTTTTTTTTTATAGCAGACATCAGTGGCTCAGTAGATTTACACCAATTACAGAACTTCTTATAGAACCTATTAGCATGCTTCTAGGAAGTGGGAGGAAACAAGAAAACCGGGAGGAAGCCCACACAGACATGGAGAATATGCAATCAGGTGGCAAGAATATCTCTCCAACCGTACTGTGATGTGGAAAAAGTCTTGCATTGCGATCGTGTTTGTCATATTGGACAACACTAGAGCTTAATTCTTTGTTTGGTCCTTCGTTAATTACCCACTATATCACTGTGAAAGGCTGGGTAAAGCTCAGTAAGCTCTTATTTTGAAGTTCATGGAAGTCCTGTACCCAATATATACCCAGGAAATGCCATGTGTGGCTTGGTCTTAGTTTCCTTCTTCTCACTATATATCTAGCCCGCTCTCTCTCTCTCTTTCTCTTTCTCTTTTTCTCTCCCTCACACATTCACCCCCCCCCCCCCCCTGCTCCTCTGCCTACTCTTTCTTGGTCGCTCTCACTTTCACACTAGAAGTCTGAGTTTCAGACGGCAAAAACTACTACCACTGCAAAGGCAGGCATCAGACACAAGAGCTGTAAAATACGCTCAGTTTCGATTCTGTCTAATTCCTCAGTGAAGAGGAAAAGTCTTTATCAGGTGCGACAGTTCCGCTTAAAGCCGGAGTCATGCGCTCACAACTTCCAGAAGAATCAGCTCATCATAAACTGGGAAGTCATCTCAGATATACAATATACATTTGAAATAAAGGAAAATAAAAGGTTATAAACAAACTATAAAAAAAAAACCCTGCTGCTGAAGATAAAGAAGACTTTATGAAAAGTTATATAGACAGACAGACAGACGACAGACAGACAGACAGACAGACAGACAGACAGACAGACAGACAGACAGACAGACAGACAGACAGATAGATAGATAGATAGATAGATAGATAGATAGATAGATAGATAGATAGATAGATAGATAGATAGACAGACAGATAGTGATGGACTGGCACCCTGTCCAGGGTGTAGCCGGTTTGGGAGGGGGGGGGGGGGGGGGGGGGTGGGGGGTGGGGGGGGGGGAAAAAGGAGGGGGGGTAAAGGGGGGACCCGGGTTTGGGGGGGGGGGGGGGGGGGGGGGGGGTCTTGGTTTGGGGGGGGAAAAAAAGTAGAAGCGGTGGATGTGGATGGATGGATGGATGGATGGATGGATGGATAGATAGATCGATAGATATAGATATATACTATGGAAGTGGTGGCTCAGTGGATAATGCTTTCAACTACTAATCATAAAGATGTGTGTTCCAGTCCCAGCACTACTAAATGAACCCTCAACTGCTTGATTAGAAGTTCCTTCGGATAAAATCTTCAGCCAAATGAGTAAATGCAGACTTGAAAAAGAAAGACACACGAGTGCTTTACACAGAGCATGCCAGAGCGTTGTTTAATTAAGAACAACGTTCCCAGTGCCTTCTAGCTACACCGCTGTGAATAAAAGACATCAGAGTAGCAAAACCTAAAGTCGTAGCACCCCGGGGGCCGTATTCAGAGATGAGTTAAGTGCACACGGTCAACTTAATAATGAAATTGAGCACATAAGTACTTAGATCTTGGAATTAACTGCGGACATAAGTGCTGTTCGGAGAGCTGCGGATGAGGCGTTCGCCAATAACAGGAGCCTGTCTGAGTCACGCATGAGCCTGACTTTGATATTAAGGTCTTTTTTTTTCCCTGTAAAAAAAAAAACCAACAACAATATTTCACCCTGAAATGCATGTTTCCTTTAATATCAATGTGAGATTATTGTATTGATTTAATAAAGAGATGATTCGTCCAGACTTTTGCCGCAACAGTGTTTTTCACCCTTAAGCTTCAGTGCAATATGTGCAGAACAAAACACATATTGATCGATTAATCGATGATGTGGCCCGATATGAAGCAGGATCACGGTTTACAACCCAAAACTGATTGTTCATTCCACTGAAAAAGGGATGTTTCTTTTTATATTGCTGAGTATAGTTTCTGTCCAAAAGCACTAACACCGGAGACTCCTTCCGTAAACGTTAAATGAAATGGTTCTACCGTTATAACCATTATAAATGGTTTTACCATTTAAATGCAATAGACAGCCGTACAATAGTTTAAAGCATTGAATCTAATAATGCATCAAAAAAGAGATCCAGATGTATTTCAAATTCACATATCTCCATCCATCCATCCATCCCACAGGGTCACAGGGAGCCTGGAGCCTATCCCAGGGAACTTGGGGCACAACAGAGGGAATACCCTTGATGGGGTGCCAACCTACAGCAGGGCACAATCGCACACATTCATTCATACACTCTGGACAATTTGGAAATGCCAATCAGCCTACAATGCAGTCTTCGGATTGGTGGAGGAAACCGGAGAACCCAAAGGAAACCTCAGAAGTACGTGGAGGTCGGATTCGAGTCCCCAACCCCCGGCGGAATCAGTTCAGAGCACAGTTTATATCAGTATTAGTATTACATTACTGCAGTACTACATTGGAACCTGCTGTATTTTTAGAATAGCGCTAGACAAACCCGTGCCTATATAAACACATTCGCAGGAGGAAAAAAAAACAAAAAAAAGCATTCCACTTAAGTGTAATTACATAAATGGAGTGATTCTGTGTAACTGTCTCACAGACCTGAAGGCGTTTTGGATGAGCGCTAAGGGTGAACAGTTCACGAAATCAGCTGACACTCGCCTGATTCTGCTCCACATTCTTACTCAGCGTGACACACAGCTGGAGCCGTGGCACGGCGCAGGAGCGCAGGATTGACGTGGGATTGTGTACGAGCTTCATTTGCCCTACTCTAGCCATAATGCATGCAGATTACCAAACAGGCGGACAGCATCCGGCCTCATTACCAGATCCAGCCCTATTGATTCCCCATTCGTCATGCTCTTAATTAGAAGGCACGCATCACACATCCCGCGCCAATTATCACACCGGCGTAATAGATACGGGCAATTATAAAATCACTACTGAGGTTTGTAGTTAAAAATCCTTAACACCCGTTGTTATATTCTGCGGCGTTTGCTGCTGTTGTGATATATAGTTTGCACCTCGTGTCTTTCCTCCTGAGGAATCCTTCGGTAATCCCGAGCTGTTAATGCAACTCGATGCCATGAGGGATTAATACGGAATCGTGTGATCTAATTAGACGTCGTACGGATGAAGAGAAAATCTAAAATAGCCAGGAGTCTGAATCTCCCACTACAAGGCCGATAGTTGTTAAAGGCTGGGCAAAAATATGGTTTCTGAGAAAGTTTGTCCTCCAGACGATGGACGAAATAGAGTGCACGACTGGATTTTACTTAGTACTTCCAAAACTTGCGATCAGAAAATGAATTAAAAAGACGCCGAAGTACATAGGCAGTCTGGAGGCTGGACTGTAGTTTACAGTCAGTATGAAGGGTTAAACGCATGGCTCGACGGTACCATAAAAGCGGAAAGGCATCACCTTTATTATACACAAATTATCATACAGGAAACAATCATACTTTACAAAGGGGCTCCTCCAGGGCTATTTGGATAGTTAATGGTTCTTGATATTTAAAGGCGTTCTATAGGATACATTTCCGAAGAGGTTCATTTGGTTCCTCAAGGGGGCCGTTGACTGTTGCTAGACGGAGCCATTTTATGGTCAACCAACCAGAAGTGTCCATTCGTGTCCCTGTTATTTGTAAACAAGACATATGGAAACGTTCGCGAACCGTACTGCGGTGTAAACGACGCGCAGTTCCTTTCCTGTTGAAAGACTATTTAAAGAATACAAAAAAAAATTGTACGGTCAAAACAGTTTAAACGGCATGGCGTGCTTTGTGACGTCGGACGAAGTTATATAGCTTATATAACTTGTATAGACATCATTTTGCTATTCCCAACAATGACCTTAACCACTTAATGTGTGTACTAACTCCGGTGGCATTTAGCCGACAGCCCAGCCCCGATGCTGACCAAATCCCAGCGACCTTCGTTCATCGAGGTGAATGTGTGTGCCGCGCGTTTCGGCCGAGCTTTGATTACTCGGGTCAAGTACACGGTGGAGCGGGGTCAGAGCCGAGAAGAAGAGAGGAAAAGAGAGCTGACAGCACCGAGGCCCGGGCGGAGGATGTTAATAACAGTGAAACGGTGTTTAATTAGGAGAAGAGAGGCTCTGCATTAACACCCCCTCTCTCGGGCCTGTCTGTACGCCCAGGCTTCACTGACACCTCTGTCAGCCCTGGTCATTACCACTTCAGTTTTTTAATGAATTTTCTCCCTGTACCCATCGTGCCTTACATCTAATTAGCTGACAATAATGTATCAGAGCAGCACGAGAGCTAAATATAAATATGCATGAAGATGCAGCGCCAGCCAGGATGACACTTTTCAGTGTCAAAACAACCTCCCCCAAAAAAAAGGGTGTATAGAAGAGCGTGCGCGAAGAAGTCGGTTCACGTCGGAGAGTCCGTAACGGAACCTCTCGACTGTGCTGACGCACACGTTCACACTCCGTGCGACTAATTATCAAGGAAAACGCGCCGCTCCTGATCTCTCGGAAACAGCAGCTCGCTGAATCAAAGGAGGGAAACTTTGCACCTGACAACAGCATCGCCTTCCTGAATAAACAACGAGAAGAGACGTGCTTTAACGAAAGTGCTTTCGTAGCAATAGAATAAAAACACACTTTAAAAAAAAAAAAAAAAACGTATACAGTATATACACACACAGTACAGTGAGGTCCAAGAGCCTGAGACCAGAGTGGGAATGCGAGACTTATTTATTTATTTATTTAGTTAGTTATTTATTTATTTTCATCTAAGATATATATGGAAATAAACTTTGAAATATCTAAAAACAAAGAAAGTACATGTTCGCTTATTATACAAGATATATAGTGTCACGTTTGGCGAGTGGAGGCCGAAGCAATCGCAGATTTTTAAATATTTATTTTAAACACACAAATAACGAAACAAAAACACTAGGACAACTGGGCATAACACTGTGGCAAGAAACAAACACGGAGACAGAAGTGACGTGAGTCTACAACAACGAAAGACACCGAAAGAGTGCAGACAAAGACTATATATACACATTGGTGCTCATTAACAAAAACGTGAGTCAGGTGCATGTGGTCAGGTGGTGTAGTGCAGTGGCTGATGGGACATGGAGTCCCGAGTTTCCGGATACGTGACATATAGTTATAGAGGTAGATTTTCCGTATTTGGTTTATTAATAAGGTTATGTTGTGACACTTTATGGCCTGACTTACATTATTATAAAGTCATGAAGGTCAGTGTGGCAAGGTAAAAGTTCAAAAGACTTTTATATATTTATGATTTTATAAAGGCCTTTATAGTACATTCCTAAGCTATCCATAAATCGTTTATAAAGCAAAGCTGGAGAATTTATGCTGGAGAAAGGCGTCTGTTGAGGCACAACATGCCATTCTTATTGTAAATCTTTCTCGTTTGTTTGTTTATCCTTTCCTCGCAGGTTATTCGTTTTATTAAGCACGTTCATGACACTTTGAAAAAGCTTCACATCAGTGTTATGAACATTCCTTTTATGAACACTTTACCTTACGGGCCTCATCATGGTTCACTTGACTGATATATACAAGCTTTGTAAATGTGTAAAGTTGTATTGTTTGTTTGTAAAGCGGTAACGAGTCTTTATAATATCTTTTAATGGACCACCAGTACAGAATTCAGGAGAGATTCATTTGATCTTATGATTGACGTATGAAGGCCTAAAGTAGGTTTACAACTTTACCCCCATTTTTAATGTAGTTTTAGTTGTCCGGAAGGGGTTATGTATGTTTCATATAACCAGATATTCACTAAGCTTAAGTAAAGTAAACTACTAAATGTAAAATGTCTCGTGCAAATTAGAACCTGGACATTTTTTTTAGCTCACCTGCTTAGCTAGCCAGCTGGCTAACTGGAATAATCAGGCAGCGGACCTCCAAATGTACCGTTTCCAACATCTGTGCCAGTGGTGTACATACTAATAGCAGGGCACGACAGTGATGCTAGCAGTAGCTAAAAGTGTGTCGGTTTCCCTAATTATAGTCTCGGGGAAATGAATGCTAACCGTTCTGCCACAATGACAGCATTAATCAAACATCATGTATTTCACTCAACCACAGCCACAGTGTAGAAAACAATTCCTCACGATCCATTTCAGGATCCACGTCTGATGAAGAGTGTAATAAACTCTGACCTGCAATAGTATTCAGGAACATAAGGTACTCGAAGTTGGAGATCTCGCGTCTCTGCCAGCGCTGGGTCATATTGGAGGACTTGAAGAGCTGCCGTGGTGTGGCCAGGGAAATCCGCCTAAAAAAAAAAACCCCAAAAAACCCAAAAAAAACAGCGTTACACACTTCTGAAGCTCAGACCTCCACATTTCCTTCCACTGGCTTCGGCTCCACTGAATTCTGGCTCGAAGAAATGTGGAATGTGCAACTGTTTTGCCAGAAGAAACATACAGAACCAAGCGAACATAAACAGGCACGGTCACACTCGCAGACATGCAAGGCTGCTCCGTGCCTTCATGTGGGGATTAATGAAAACATGCCCGGGACTGAATGAACTGCTTTTCAGATGTGAAAAGTGCTAATCGTGTCAGTTCGAAGAGAATCCGAGACATGGGCTGTGAGAAAAGAAAGCTGCAATGACTTGACAGAGATCAAGCAGCAGACGTGTAATATTGTACATCGTCGAACTTACCGTATAGCAGTTATAACAGTACTTTCAAACATTTTAAACGTGATTTGCAGCCGCACTACTGCCGGAGCTGCTATACATCACGGATATTTTATATTCATTCATTTCATTTGAGAAGTGAGAAGCCCAATTAAATTAGCAACATGACGCTGCTAAATCACTAGAGTGCGCTCGTATGTGCATGAAAACCGACCATTTGAAGATATACCTGTAATGAAATGGAACATTTTGCCAAGCTACAGCGTAGATGACGTATCTGACCATCTGAGAAGACCGAATAGTCCTTCGAAAGATCTAGTCTAGAGTCTCACCCTAGAGGAGAGATGAACTAGTTCAGGGTAATCAGGGTCACATACCACTCAGCTACAAATAAACAGACTATATGTGGCTATAATAACAGCGCTGCAACCTGCACTTGAGTCTCTTGGGCACGTAACTAGGCCTGACCAGGTAACACATTTGAAATTTACAAACTTTTAAGCCGGTCGGACGCAGAATATAGATTAGGTTGCTTGATACACGTCCAGCGAAGTGACATACCTGGCCTGTGGGAGTCCGTAGCTTGTGCCAACACCTACACGGGGTAAACTATAGACCACTTTCTTGACTGTGGGCTGGTCAGGGAAGTTAAACATCACCGAGGCTGTAAGATAGAATGACATCAGGACATCATTTGCATAAATGGGACATAAGACAAAGTAAACGGTTTGACTATGCCTTCTGAGGATGTCGAAAAGACACCGATTGCGGTGGTTTAGATGTTATTAAGTGTAAGGTAGACCTAAAAAGCAGTGTTTTAGCTCAGAGAAAGATTAGGGCAATCCTGCTCGGGTAGCACTGAATTCAATTCATTTTGACACTGCACGTTATTCTACGATTAGGTCCCGGTTTTTGTGTAAAAACTTGGAAAGGTGAACGATTTACTTCTGTTGGCCATAAAGACTTCCAGTGCCGTGTTCTGCAGCAGATAGCGCCGGGCGAACACAGCTCGGATCTCGCTGAACATCCATTTTCCATGCAGCCCTTCGGAGTACACCAGCACCTGCTCAAAGCACAAAGATGCAGACAAGAGAGCGAGCTAAAGTCCCACAGGTGCGTATTAAACATCAGAGCACATTATTTTATTGACGCTGATCACAACTATTCAGGGATGTTTGCTAATTGCGTACTCGGTGCGGAAAATTCCCGTCCCAGAAGCCTAAGCTGGAACGTGGTGAAAACGTGTCTGAGTAGTTTATAGCGGCCCTTCAAACATTACTGAGTAGTAGAACTTATTAAAGGTTACATTTCACGCAGGAATCCTGTCAGGTTGGCTTACACTAGCCAGCTGAATACGTTTCACTTTTAAAATCCTCCAACAAAACATCTATTACTTTAACATCATGTCATTCATCCTTTCAGGTTTATATTAGATAGCTGATCTTATGTTAGTTAGTTGGCTAGCTATAGCAATCATGCATATCACATGTATTAGTTAAAAATTCCGTCAGGAATCCTGTCAGGTTCGCTCATGTTAGCGAGCTGGTTAGCTTCGAGTGTGATGGATGTGCACACGTATGCATGTGACTTTAAAATCCTCTCAGATATCTAGCATGTTAGCTCGTGTTAGCCAGCCGGCTGGCTTCAGCAATGAAGCTCGTGAACATCAACATCGTGAACTTAAAAATTGCCGAGGAAATATCTTCAGGTTGTTTAGCGATCTAGCTCCAGCAGTGGACATTTATGAATATGTATTATGGGTTACATTTTCTTTAAGAAATCCTGTCCATCTTAGCTAGCTGGCTAGATTGAACATATAATGCGTGATAGCCAGCTAGCTACCTTTGAAGATTATAAAGATATTAAATAAGACTTTTCCTCCCCCAGTCCAAAGACATGCATGGTAGGCTGATGGGCGTGTCTAAAGTGTCCGTAATGTACGAATGTGTGTGTGAGTGTGTATGTGATTGTGCCCTGTGATGGACTGCCACCCTGTCCAGGGTGTACCCCGCCTCGTGCCCGATGCTCCCTGGTATAGACTCCAGGTTCCCCGTGACCCTGAAGAAGGAGTAAGCGGTAGAAGATGGATGGATGGATGGATGGATAAATAAGACTTAAAAGGAAAAAAAAAATCCCTCTGTGGTGTTAGCTAGCTTTGTAGTTTTAGAAAACTCTGTCAGGTTAAATAGATCTGTAGTTTTAGTAGTGGCCATGGTGAATATTATTATGAGTTATGAGAAATGCATGAGCATGACAATGATACCTGCCGGCTTTGATGATAAAAATCTGCACTCTTCAATAAAGAGGTACACACCGGCCTATTGTTTTCCTCTACGGGTCTGCTACTTTCCTCAGGTCATGTGACTGTAAATAATCAATACACGCACACGGGACCAGGTTGAGAAAGGGATTCATTAGTGAGGCTCTCCTGAGAGAACCTTAGGGCCTTCTGGGGGAAAGGATCAAGAGTCGCCATGACAGGTGAAAATAGAGCTCCTGCCCCCTTTGCTTGTTCCTCCACCTCCTCCTCAAACAACTCATTTCAGACTGGAGTGGTACATTCTCTGATCGCACACAAACAGATTCCAGATCGGGTGTTGCAGACATGAAAGCCTCCTTCTTGCACGCAGAGATGAAGTGAAACCCGGCGTGTAAAGTGAAAGTGGACGCACTGTTTGTACAGTAAGAGTGAAAGACAGAATAAGAAGTCCCCAGCAGGCTGTATCATCCCCAACACCCATCCACTGCTCATTTAGAGGAAATGAAGGCGTTTGCCAGCCGGCCTGGACCTGCTTCATTTCTCCGTGGAACGGCGCTCGGTGCCGATGCAGACATGCTTTCCAGCACAAGCGAGTCTCCAGGGCTCAATTAAAGCTGGATTACACTGCAGTACGCTCCATCCTCCAGCCCTCCTGCTCCCTGTCTCCATCAAACATCAACCCCCTTCACCACAAACAAACCCCTCGACTCTCTCTCTCTCACACACATATACACACACGTACACAATGCCTCAGCATCAGGCTTTCCTTGACACCTTTATCGACCCTTGCTCAAACAGGAGGGTTTGCCATGGCGAGGGAAGCACAGAGTCAACGGTAAGAGAGATATCCTGTGAAGGAGATTCGGTGGATCACAAGTAGAGAGAATTCCGATTCCTGTAGCCTCATTTCTCCACCAGACTAGATCCATGATATTCCGTGTACAATATTCCGTTTCTAAGTGTACACTCAGTATGTTCCGGATTGTTTCTTTATTTTCGTATTTGGGAGATAACTAAATGGTCCCAAGATCAGACAGACAATCGTTTACGGTGCTCAGTAAATAGAAAGCGAGCGAATGTGAGCTCAAATCCCGGGATCCATTGCCGAATAAAAAGAACCGCATTTAATGTGCCTGTTTTTTATTTAGACAATAATGAGCTGTCGTACATATATACATTTTTTTAATTCCTGATTAAATGCAGATACGTATACAAAGCGCAAAATGTTTCACGTTGAATTCTTCAGAAAAATTAGTTCTAAACGAAGCTCGGGTTCTTCCTTTAAGACATGGAGCCGAGGGAAAGAATTTGTGGAATTTTTTGTTACCAACAGACACATATAAACACGCAAATGCCTCAATTTCAGGCTAAGTATTTTTACTGCTCCAGCGTTGGAAAGAGTGCTGGAATAAAACGATATAAGTACAGCTTCAGTAAGTAAGCAATAAAGCATGCTGTTATGGGACAATAAAGCAATGCTGGGATGCTTTGGGGGCGCACAGTGGTTAGCACGTTCGTCTCACACCTCCAGGGTCGGGGGTTCGATTCACACCGGGGCCCTGTGTGTGTGTGTGCGGAGATTGCATGTTCTCCCCGTGCTGCGGGGGTTTCCTCCGGGTACTCCGGTTTCCTCCTCCAGTCCAAACACATGCATGCTAGGCTGATGGGTGTGTCTAAAGTGTCCGTAGTGTATGAATGGGTGTGTGACTGTGTATGTGATTGTGTCCTGCGATGGACTGGCACCCTGTCCAGGGTGTACCCCGCCTTGTGCCCCATGCTCCCTCGGATAGGCTTCAGCTTTCCCTGTTACCCTGAAAAGGATAACCGGTATAGAAGATGGATGGATAGATGGATGAGATGGTGTGATGCGACCAATGCAAAGCACAGATACTCTTACCAACCTGACGTTGATTATTTTCCAGTATCATGAAGCGTTTTATTCCTCTTATATCACAGCACTTTGCCACAACGAAGATGATCTGATTGTTTGTTTGTTCATTAAATAATACCACTGTCATTTTTATCCATTTCTCGATACATTTAATATGGCGGAATGTCTGAAGCTTGTTAGTTACTGTAATCGTTTATGTATAGAAGTTGTTTCCTCATTGTCCTCTCTTTTTTTTTCACTCTCTTGAAGTTAATAAGACCAAAAAAATATACCGAGACGCGGATAAATGCAAAGTCCTCTGTCCCAGGGTGGAAAAGGTACTGATACAAAGTGCTGACACTGGAGAATCCATCCATACATGCTAAGTCAACATCAAGTTTTTAATATTTATTAAATAGACTTAGATTATGTGGATCGTCCACCATACAAGTTCCTGTAAACGAGCTGTTACTATAGAAACGATTCTGTATTTTAACGAACACGTTAATATGAACCTGTAATGATAAAAAAAATAAAACACCTTCTGACCAATCAGAATGGAGAACTCATCAGCATCGTGGTGTAAGAAATTTGATCTCCTGATTTGTTATAAGTGATTTGTTTGTGCTTTATGCGGCACTGGGTAATTACACACATGCTTCAGATAGATATTCGATTAAATAGAGGTGGAGTATTCCTTTAAGGATAAATGAAAAATGCAAGACGAATCATCTCACATCTAATTGTAAGATTTCTTACTGGTCCGTTTTCCATTACTGACTACAACGCTTATAAACTTTTCCAAATACGACCCTTAGCAGAATCGGTGCATGAACATTATCCAAAAAGAGCGCAGTCATACAGCATGACTTTGTTTTGCTGTCTGCACCTCCTGCAGTGTGTGTTTGCACCTTTCTCCCTCTGACAAAGCATAGGCCAAAGGGCTAGACAACAACAAAAGATGCTGGCTGAGAAAAGAAAAAAAAAATGAGAGAGAAAAAGAAAAAGAAAGCCTACATCAGAAAAAAAAAAAAAAATGTCACAACATCAGAGCTGGCACTTCAAAACCCAACGAGCCAGTGTCCCTGTAGACTCTGCGGTGGTTGACAAAGCACAGGCCTCACCCACAACCCCCTTTTTTGTTGCTCATGGAGAAGGAAAGGGGGAGTGAAAAGAGAGAGAGAGAGAGAGAGAGAGAGAGAGAGAGAGGGAGAGGCCCAGCTGTAAGAAACAGGGCTTAATGAACCTGTCTGGCTGGGCTGTCCGCTGCCTGTCAGAGGTGTCAGAGTAGTGACGAGTGTCGGGGACGAGTGCCCCCAGGTCCCAGACAGGCCTGCCAGCTGGAGAATTCTGCCCCAATCTAATCACGCTAGCCCCAGAAGCCCTAGCAATCCCTGGGACGGAACCACGTGGCTGCTTAGTGTGCGCTGCTTCATGTTTTTTGTTTTGTTTTTTGCTCATGCCAATTTGACAACCGTCATATAATATGTTTCCACAAAACAACAAACATTGTTGTATTTTTTTGGGGAAAACATAACGTAAGCGAATTTAACACAGTCTTGCGTTTTCAACGCGTGCCACAATTTGCCCCCTAGTGGCAGTCGTATTCTGTGTGCGTTGTGTTTTCGCAATGTTGTCACCCTTCACAAATAAGCATCATATAGAGGCTAGAAACATAAATATAGATTTTTATATACCATATACCATGTGTGGGTAGAGTCAGTACGCTAGCCAGCTGTGGGAAAACACAAGCTACTGTACACTTACTGTTGAATCGTTAGCTAGCTAGAATGCCAGTGCAGTCATGGAACAAAATGTCAGCGAGTTATATACCACAATCAGGGTGGTAAAGTGTGGATTAACTTTTTATAAGAGCAGCTCTGACCGTAGCTTTAGCTGCAGGACAAATCACAGGTTTATATGAATGCACATGCTCGAATACGTTATTGTAAGAACTCAGTCACAGGGACTTGTATCGTGGACACTCGAATTTAAACCGTCCAACAAACGGATTTTAAATAAATAAGTAAATAAACAAAGTGTTATTATTCTTACAAAGAAAAACGCGAGTTGATGAGGAAATTATTTCTATAACGTAAGTGATGTAAACAGGAATGGACTTCATATCAGGCTGCATTACCCCACACGGTCATTGATGTCGTTGATTATTTCCCAATAACAGCACACCCCAAGTGTTTTCATTCTTAGTGATGACTTGGTTTGACTGATATTACAAAACATATATCTGACTATGTAACAAAACACAGGATTCAAAGATACAAAAGTAATGAAAACCGACTCCTTGCGTATATTTTGGACTGAAATAGAGGGAAATGACATTTTAGATTAAAACCAGATTTACGCTTCCTTTTTTTTTTTTTCTCCTCCCGCAGCTCTCACCATGATATCGCTTAGCTCAGAGGGATAGCTAGCTTTCCAAATGGATTCAAAATGAAATACGCCCCCCCTTTCCCCGCCACACACACACACCCCACACCCCACACCCCCATGACTGCAGCATTATCATCAGGTTGTTTTTTTTTTTTTGGAAGCAGTGGCCAAAGGTGTAAGGAATAAGGTTCATTGTAATGGTGCAACACAACAATACACTTTACACCGTGCTAGAATCTAGGTTAAAACAAAAAGTGGGGCCCTACTGACATCTGGGATCTAACAAATAAAACCCCACAAAGCACTTTCAGTGATAAAGACAATGACATCCGAATCAAATCTGCTTTCTTCTTCGTTTCTGTAAAGGACCCCATGCACCCAGAGGACTCCTGCCTATATAAAGCACTGGGGCAGGGATAAATACATCAAAGGAATCTGTCATATTTAAACCGGACACCATTTTTCAAACCAGGCCCCCTGAGAAATGAGCGCAATCCTTCTCTATGTCAAATTTGTGCTGAACTGGGACGGGGATATAATTCAGCGGCGTCCGAAGCCAGCATGACTGATATATTTATAAAGGGGCTCGTCTGTTGCACTGACAACCTGCCATCTCTAGCACCTCCGCCAGGCTGTCCACAGATTTGTCTAATAGGCTTCCACTGTTAAAGCTCAATGAAGGGAGCTCGCGAAGAGAGCGAGAAGTGTGCCGAGGATGTGAGAGACGAGCGTTTTCTGTTTCGCCCAAGAATTGTGACTACTCCCTGAGGAGAGAGGATGAAAAATGTGTGCGTGTGCCTGGGCAAGTGAGAAATGCTGAGATTCCCCAACATTTCCAAAACAGCCCAAGCCTCAAAGCTTAAGCTCTGAAAGATGACCTGACGCTGAGGTGCAGCCAGGCGAAGAGGCGGGATACTTTAATTAAACGCCGCGTTTATATATCAAAATATTCCTATCCTCCAATGTACAATATTATCTGGGCAATCATAAAGCATACTTGTGACTACAATTCAATCTTAAATAGTATCATTTTAATGAATTTGCATTTTACCAGAATTGCCACTGCAATGGTTTTCCTACCGAGAATCTCACTAAGCAAGTGATTAGTAAACGTTATTACATCATAAAATATCAGAGCCAATCATGTTCCTTTATGCAAATACAGGCCACATAATTCCAGTTATCAGAGAAAGGGGGTGTGGCATGTACATTTTTATTTTATTTTATTCTTAGGAAACAGATTTCTACACTCTTAAAATTAAGGGTACATTTAGAACTCGTAGAGGCAACCCTAAAATGTTCCAAGTAGAACTCCTGTTAAAAAAAATGTTCTAGGTATAACCCATTTAGAGAGCTAGAATTCCTGACCATCCAGAGAACCCCTCGAGAACCACTCAAGAACCCTTTTCAATAGTTTTGTCTCATCACATTTCAACCACAGCATCAAATTAATTTCATTAAATTGTATGCTTGACATAGTGCACCGTGGCCCTGTGTGTGCGTGTTCTCCCCGAGCTGCGGGGGTTTCCTCCGGGTACTCCGGTTTCCTCCCCCAGTCCAAACACATGCATGGTAATCTGAATGGCGTGTCTAAAGTGTCCGTAGTGTATGAATGGGTGTGTGAGTGTGTATGTGATTGTGCCCTGTGATGGACTGGCACACTGTCCAGGGTGTACCCGATCCCTGGGATAGGCTCCAGGTTCCCCATTACCCTGAAAATGATAAGCGGTATAGAAGATGGATGGATGGATGGATGGACATATTGCAATACTAAGACAATTCTAAAGAAGCAAAGCAGTTATATGTTTATGCTTAAAAACATCTCCTGCAGGGACAATTATTCCAAAGATGTTCAGATATTATATACAAGATAGCCAGATCTGACTTGCCGGGAGATTATTGCTCTCATTTTTGATGTCTTTTCTTCATCTGGACTGTACACATGGTGTTTCTGACACGATGGAGGTCACTAAGCTGCACAAAGCCCTGCCACAGTGTGTATCAGAGGCTCATACATGCTCAGCATACACAAAGTAGACAGCTAAAGTGATGGAGAGTTGTGTTAGAGGGGCAACAAGCCATGCATGCAAGCTAGTGCATGGCACTCAGTAGTAAATATGTTGGTTGTGAACAGGTGCAGTGTCACTACGCTTATCGTTGCTTGTTGTTGGCCCCTGACTAGAGGACAGGTAGCAGAGGATGACAAGCTGTGACTAGTCTGTGCTGCTCACTGTGTTTATTTGTGTGTGTGTGCCCTTGACATCAACATGTTTGGCTTACATAACCCCTGTATTCTTGTCAAGGCTACCCTTTTAACCCTGCTTTCTACTTTAAAGGAACATAATTTTCTTTACTTGTTCTTTAATTACAGCAGGATATTAAGATTAGTGAAGACCATAGCCTAGAGGTTCACTGGAGGTGAATTGGGAACTCATGACAATGACTGGCATTCATAATGAATTATAAATAAATGTATACAAACTTACATAACATGCACTACACATTATAATTAGCATATGACTTCATAACGTCTGACATAATGCATTATAATATCTGTT
Organism: Ameiurus melas; assembly: GCA_012411365.1. NCBI lineage: Eukaryota > Metazoa > Chordata > Actinopteri > Siluriformes > Ictaluridae > Ameiurus > Ameiurus melas. The sequence continues at coordinate 31,820,108 of CM022759.1, read as the reverse complement.
CTAATGTTGTAATGCGCTATAACACATGCTTCTCTGCTTCATAACCTCACACTGAGGTTCAGATGTGTGTCGGTCTCTTCTGCACCGTATGAGAGATGACGTGATATCCCAGTTCTGGCTTGGCATGAAGTGATGGACACTGTGCAGTCCACTGCACAGTCCAAGGTGGAGCCTGAGGGGGGAGTGACACTCACCGTGAGGTCAGGAGGGGGGAGCGAAGATTTCCACGAGGCCAGAGGGGGGAGCAAAGTTCTCCACAAGGGCAGAGGACGGAGTGATGTCCTCCGCTGAGTATGAGCGGGGAGCTATGTCCTCCGTGGTGCAGGAAGGGGGAGCGACATACAGCACGAGGCAAAGAAAAGGAGCAAAGTCTTCAGTGGAGCAGGGTGGCAGAATGATGTCCTCAGCCGAGCAGGATGTCGGAGCAACGTCCTCAATGGAATAGGAAGGTGGAGCGATGTCCAAAGAGGAGCCTGGCATAGCAATGTCCAAGATGCAGCAGGGAAGCAAAACGGAGCTCTTGGCCACACCAGGAGGTGGAGCAACGTCTTCAGCTGAACAAGGAGACTGAGCAGCAACCTTAACTGAACAAGGATGCTGAGTGGTGTTCTCAGCTGAACAGGAGTGCTGAGCGGCATCCTCAGTCGAGCAGGGAGAATGAACGACATTCTCCGTTGACTCAGCAGGCTGAATGAGATCCACATTAGGGGAGGGAGGATGGGAGATGGTTAGCGCTTGGCTGGAAGGCTCCTTCTCGATATACGCCCTGATGGAGTACATCATGTCAAGTCATTCCCGATTAGCCTAGATCATGGAGACTCTCACTTCCTTCTCCGACCACGGTTTTTCCCTTTCAAAAAGGGCCTCTTGCATGCTGAAAAAATCTGCTGCATGCATTGATTCGGTCTTGTGTTCCGTCACGTGTTGGATAAGCGGTACCGAAAATGGATGGATGGAGGGTATTATGTAGTGCTGTTATAGGAAATGAATCAACTTCAGGGTGGTAACAGTAACTCCACATTGCATTAGGCCGCATCACACCACCCCCTTGTTGATTAGTTTCCTGTCATATTTTATTTCTTTTGTAATAAACCAAACAGTTTGATTCCTTCCTGAATGCATCACACTAATCCCAAGCCCACACACTTCCCCAGAATTTCTAATCTTTTTCACTAGGCTCCTTTTTAAAATTCCAGACGACAAACACCTCAAAATCAAATGGCGCATTTCCCATCTGAGCTCCCTCGGTCCGTGACATTGGCTCTAAGGCCTGAAAATGAAGGAATTTAAAATTCCTTCAGATTCTTTGCAGCTGAGTCCATATCTCAGCTGCAATAAAGGCACAATGTCTTCCTGAGCAGATATCACCGGAAAGAAGATGTGGTTTTGCATAATCACTGTCACTATACATTTAGGGTGTATAAGAGCATGTGTCAGGGTGATGGGGCTCCGGATGTGGTGCGAGACCGAGGTGTTAAACAAGGATGAAAATGCACCACATGGGCCACAGATATGTATCTCAAAATGGCCAGCAGGGTTTGACCATAGACGATATATAGGCTTTAAATTTCAAATGTGCACAAATGTGTTCCAATCTCAAATATGTTTCAATGAGTTATATTCTCAAGTTCCCTTTTATTACGGAGTCCTGCAAACGTTTGTTCATTCTTTATGCAAAAAAAAAGGACATCATTTAAAAATACACACGAATACATCTACTACTACACGATTATGCAGGACCGTAGAGAGATTTTGCATGCACACATATAAGGAAGAAAAAAAATAAATAAATAACCACCCACACATAGATCCAGCTCAACAGCTTGAGTGGGTGTGAGTTAAGGAGCTTGGAAGACTGAGCCTGATTTTCTTTAGGGTGTTTTCAGTGAGCCCACACTAATGGCTGCTGCTCAGGGGCTCCTGCTGCTTAAGATGGGAAATCTCTTAAAGTAAGAGCAGTCACGGGGAGAGCGAAAAGGAGAGAGAGAGAGAGAGAGCCCATTCCAGTTCTTGGTGACTGAAAACAAGAAAGAGAATGATACAGGGGGAACAAGACAGATACAGAGACAGGGATTTTGGTGAGCAAAACAGAAAGCGACAATAAAGGAGACCAGAAAAGGAAAGAGTGACGGACAAAGGAACCAGCAATGAAAGCGTATGTGAGATCGCGGAGGACAGCTTTAAGCTTGTTAGTGTGTGTGGGTGTGTGCAACCAAGGGAAAAGTGGGCTGCCTGATGAGCAATGAGTGCCTCTCAGTTCTGCAATTAATCTTGTCTTTCTACCTGTCCTCGGCCTCGGCCCCTGTAGTACCCTACAAGGATCTATTATCCCTCCCGTCTCGCTAGCCTCACAATCACTTTATTGCGCTACACATTTGCCTAGCCTCTTTTAATTCTGCCTGTCATGCATGGCCTATCAGCCCTCTGGTTATAACAGTGTAAAGAGGAGGCTATATCTATTGACACCTTAAGGGCATATATGTCCTGAAATTTACAAGAGTTCTTCTTCTGGCATAGCAGCAGCTCCGCTGGTGAGGCTAGGAGGATGGTTTTACCCCGAGGGGCTTGTGCGAGGTTTCTAGAGGTAATCTGGCTGTTGAGTGCAGTAGATAATTTGCACTTGATCCCCTTGTAATTATATAGTTTAAAATCGTTTTACTCCAGCTAATCCGGCAGTGTGCACAGGCGGAGCTTTTGGACGTTGCTCATCAGCAGATGTCTCACTCTTGCTGCAGGCTTGCGGAAGTGGGAGGAGATGTGGCTTACTGACATAATTATTTTGACTGTGCTAGTGGGATTATTTGGGGTTTTGCATATCACATCCCACCATGAGGTGTATCAAGACAGGAAGGTGTTTCCCTGGGACAGTGAATGAGCTTTCTGCTAAATACTCCGGTTGGTTTTTATGTGGTCATGGTTGTCGGGCAGGTACATATTAGGACACCTTAAAATGCTAGGATTTCCATGTCAGAGATTACGTATTACTAAAGCAGATTTAATTCAGCCACTGGAGCATGAATGAAAGCAAACGGCATAACTGAATGATCGCAACTGAAGACCAGAAGGAGGAAAGCAGGGTGACAGAAGTGTCCATGTCCTTGCTGGCCGTAGGGACTGTGGGCCATCTTGCTGGCCGTAGGGACTGTGGGCCATCTTGCAGGCCTGCCAAAGCTGACAGGCTGCGACAAGCTGCTTGGCATGTGGCTAGTTGACTAATTACACTGGATTACAGCATATTAATGCAAGCCGTTTTCTCCAAGTTCAGCGACCTAGGCACACTAGCTCCTAAAGCACCAAGGATGACTTTACTTTTTTCGAAGAATTACAAAGTAGACATCCTTTCTACGAATGCATAGATCGAGTGAAAGACCAAGACGTGCTGTCTTCTCAAATTAAATCCTGCGAGGACGTTCCAATACAATGCTTTGTACAACGGATTCTCTGGTAACAATACCTCTCTCTATCGTTCTCTCTCCCGCACTGTCTCTCTCCCATGTGAAAAGGAAATGGCTGAAATAGGAGCACTCACAAAGTGCAAGCAGGACGGCCAGTTCATAAAATGATTTATTGCTCGTGTGAGTAAATGCTCCCTAAAGCTGGATCATAGGCATTTCCTCATTGATTGAACTATTGCACCGAAATCAGATCTTGATTAATGAGTTACTGTTGGAGGGGAAAGGGCTCGTACTAGGGGGATCTTTATTTTGCAGCTCACCAGGCTGTGAAATTCAGAGGAACTGGTATGCAAGATGCGCACGTCTTTAGGAATGTGCCAGTTTGTGATTATACAAAAGGGGCAATGATGCAACAAAGATAAGCAACATTTTCCAAAAACATAGTATAAACAGCTTATGATAAATAATGAAATTTTTTTTTTATCTTATAGCACATGGGTTGTCCTTATGAATAGATTTTAACTCACCAAAACCCAACCCATAGCTAGCATGTTTAATAAACGGTCTGGATTGTTTATGACTGTTATTGTAGCGATGTTGCTATGTGTGCAGTGCTAATGTTGCTGCTAAGTATTAGCCAACTAAGGACAAGAACAACAAAACCAGAACCAATCAGATTGTGTTTAAAGTAAGGAATAAAACGCTTGGAGGAATGCAGTTAAGGGAAATTAATCACATCAAGCGGAGTTATTGTTACCATAACAGCTGATTATTTTCCTATAATGGTAGGTCAGAAAATATCTTCTTCCTCTTGTACCACACTAACTAGCCAATCAATTGAAAACCGATTCTAATTCATGGAAGTAAATGGTCAGGGCAATCATTTCCTTTAAGAATCCAAATCTTCGCTATGGTATAAAACTGCGTTCTCATGGTGCCCGGTAGGCCGCATATTCATCCACAAGTAACATCCTGAATAAGTGTGTATTGTATTTGTGCATTGGCATCCAAAAAAGAGCAAACCAATACTCTTACAAAAGCCAAACAGGAGAAATGAGGCATGCTATGAGTGTGTTTAATACACAACAGTGCCCCTGATTATGCCGAACCATTTGCTGAATCGCAACAAAAGAGGACCCAAGCTCAGCTACTTATATCTACTCGTCTTGCTAGCTCAGAGAAATAATAGCCTTAAAAAGAGGTCTTAAAATGATGGGAAGAGAATTCTGGGGAGGCTTATCCACCCTGCCTTTTGCAACATTTAAACAACGGGTTCAGAGGGCTGAAAGAAGACGGAAGAAAAGGTAGCTATGCAGAGTGCACTTCTGGAGCTCTAGTGCCCTTATTGTACAGAAGTCACATCGCATTAACACTGAGGGCCATTTGCAGGCCTCTCTTCTCCTGGCTGGGCCTTTCAGAACAGATTAAGCTATGAAAACCCAGGAATTACTAAAGCACCTATTAGGCATTATGCTCAGCCTTTTCTTTTCTAATCCCTATGAACAAGCCTGAATACACTTGGGCGTTTCATTGATTTTTAGAAGAGAGGAAGAGAGGGATGGAGGAAGAAACACGAGAGCTGAAATACTTTGGAAAAACAAAATTCCACTGACCTCACAATGCTAAAATGTATCGACTGATTGCAGTTCACTCACCATTGTTTCTCATTCCGGTATTGTATTCCATCCTTTCATTATTCTCGTCGACAAATTGTGAAAGTTCTCTCTGTATTCATCATTGTAAAGGTTTCGTGATTAGGCCTCACAGCATGATGCCTGGATGAAAGGAGCCCCACTCTGCAGTTGAAAAGCAAGACTGGCTGGGTCTTTCCCCAAACGGGGAAAAGCTTCACATACATCAGAATGCATAGGAACGCTGATCATTGGCTTTAACAGGATCGGAGAGCCACGGCAGTGCCACTCAAGATGCAGGTCGTGTGGCGTTAAACGGCTGTCAGACTGAGAAAAACGCAGACAAAAGGACTCGGCTTCTTTTGAAGCGCCACGTCAAGGAGAGAGATCTTGGAGCTGTGCTTGCAAGTATGTTTTGGAAATCGGGCTTTCAGTCCAAACTTGGATTCCTGCACACAATTTCCAAAAATACTTAACATCGGTTGGCTTACCATCTGCATTTCATTTTCACCAGGAACCCTAGCTTGAACTAGCTTGAGCAATACGTATGCAGGGCGTATGGGGGTGGTGTGTGTATCTGTACATGTGTGTGTGACGAAAAATAGAGGTGAAAGAGAGACTGTGCTCCACTCAGCTCCAGACAAGACTATGGAACATAATGAGCTCTCGAGGGGCATCTGCCCATTAAAACAGCTAACGGGGTATAGCAGGTAACCGAGGTGTGTTTGAAAGCACGCACAGACTACCAAATAAATGCACAGATGGATTTCCAAGAATTAGTGTCTTTCAATGGTTTTCCGTTTCCTGGCATTGTAAAGGAACTATTCTTGAGGTTCTATAGGACAGTAACAATACGTGTTGTAGGATTCTGCAGAGAACCATTAAGAGTTCCCTGAGAGGGACAAACCAAACATCACTTAAGCTCTAAATTTTTTACCAAAGGATGCAGATCAACCTGCTACCATTTCTAAGCATCATGACAGGTCACCAAACTTGGGCTAAAGAACAACGGGATTTTCAGAATACTGGAATGGTTGTACATTGTGTAGCATTGCCACCTCACAGCTCTAGAGTCCTGGGTTTGATTCCGAGCTGGGATTACAACGCACCGTGATGGATCAGTGTCCCATCAGGAGTGAATTCCCCAATCTTGTGCCCAGTGTTACCGGGAAAGGTGTTGGATCTACTGCAACCCTCACCTGGATGGAGTGGTTACTGAACATGAATGAATAAATTAGTGGATTTCTGAGCTTGAGTTATCCATGTGAGTTAAGGATTGTTAGCTCTCCTAAGGGGTTCTCCTTGGAACCCTGTACTCGGTCTGGTTGACTGTTCCCCCAGTGGAACAAGGCAGTGAACTTTCAAAGGTTCTGGAAGCTTAGAAACATGTATAGTCAAGGATTCTTTGGAAGGACAATGGTTCTTACTTTCTTATGCTTTTCTGAAAGGAGAAAGATTTCTACATGAAAATCTTTAAGGGTTCCTCTAAAGCGGGGGTTTTTCAAACCATTTTTTTCTTTCTTTGCAGACAGGGACCCTTTTTTTTATATAGCAAAATAAATTTAATGGACACTCTATTGATATGGTATGAACGTTATTTAATGTAGAATAATATTTTGTCTATATATTTATTATATTCATAGAGCTTTCCTGAACTTTCCACCGATTGAACACATTAGATACATGACTTGTTTTTGAGTTTTGGATTAAACCCATTCCATTCTACGACACAGACAAATAGGGTAATAGTGAGAATAACTTAATAATAAAATAAAATACAATAACGTTGATAATTAGTTGTGATATGGACCTCCTGGCTAAGTTTCACAGCCTCTTGCGGTTCCACGGACCCCATTTTGAGAACCACTGCCCTAGAGGGACACACTGAAGAGTTCCCTCTTCACAAAATTGCAAGCCACACATGCATAAGCTCACACGTCTACATGAAAACACAAAAATTCTAGCGTGAAGACCCCTTAACGTGACCCTATTAAAGTTCTAATTGGATTGCCAGCAGCTAAAAGGAAAGATTTGGGGCCTACTTGCCTTTACTCCCTTTTGTATCTATACCAATAGCAAAAGGACTGCATTTGAATCGAATGGTCAAGTTCTCTTCCCCTAAATACAATTAGTAGGTCCAAATCAGCTTGGACATCCCACCCAACCCCCCATCCCCAACCCAACCCCTTCACCCACCCTACCCCTATGCTGGAAATCCATTCGAAAGTCTAAAGGAATGAACAATCTCTTCACCTCGGCTAGGTTCCCGTCCAAGAAAACAAACATCCCCTTGTCCATTGGAGTGCCAAAATAAACCCTCCCCTAGCACCGACATCAATCATGTTAATTATGGCAAACACCATAATAACAACAATTACAATAATATCTCATTAAGCAGCAGAGAGAGTGAATGACGGGGGAGAATTAATAGCAGGCAGGTGTACAACACGCTGCAATTATGGAACCTGAAATTAGCTCATTGCCCCAAGGCAGACGGAGAATGCAGAAAGTATGTGTGTGTGAGAGAGGGAGAAAGAGAGAGAGAGATCTCAAAGAAGGAGCGAGGGAAGGAGACAAACTTGCAAGTGTGGGTTCACAGACTGGAAAAGAGTGGAGGGGGTTGCAAATCAGGAAACAAAAATGTCTTAAATGTGTAAATTAGGCTGAATAAAAAGCATAGAAGTAGAGAGGGGGGGGGGCAGCTTTTCCAGGCAGAGTTGAGAGGGAGGCAGCCAAAGATGATCAAGGGGTGCCGTGGAGCTTCGCGGCAGCCGACTGGCAGTTTCCCCTTCTCCTGTCATTCATTCATTACACAGCTCCGGAGTTGCGGTGAAAGCACCTCCTCGCCTTGACCCATCATATTTCGGCTTCTGTAAACGGCTAATCCGCCTTCGTTAGAAGGGTGTCGACACATTTTACACGCTCTCAAGCTCCAGTCGTTTCTAAAGCTCCCTGAAAGGAAGCCGATGTGAACTGCCACTGTCGTAAAAAACCGGTGGCATTTCAACGCTTCTGACCTGGTTCTCATATTTAATATGGAAATCTTCAATTGATATCTTCTGTACTGTTCTTTCAGATGATAGAGACGCTTAATATCGCGTATGAAATATTGTGTTGTCTGGTTTATTCTAATACTCCAACGATTTCCGCCCACATTGTACTCAGATTCCAGACAATAGCTTTGTTTTAATCTCAATACAATTTGAATTTTATGTGACAAAAACGTATATATTTTTATATCTCGAGTTCCTGAGGCTTGATAATTTGTCCCGTTCTATACATATATACATCTTTTTTTTTTACTAAACCAGTGTTCAAAAAACTGACTCACTATTTCCACTACCACATAAATGCAGATAAGAGGTGCATTTTATTATTATTATTATTATTATTATTATTATTATTATTATTATTATTATTATTATTTAGAAAGCTTGGCAGAAAGGTTCACAAGGCATGAGGGACAGTATGTATCGTGACTCTGGGATCCTGTGGCACAACAAAAGAAAAGTCACATGAGTGGGAGGTTTTCACTTTCATGTCAGCGCACGGTCAGATATGATCCTCATGGGACAAAGAAAGACCACGTTCATTATCATAAACATTGTGTTTACAGTGATACCTTTATAGTGTTATAGTCATCCTTAGGAACTGTCTGGTCAGGGTCATGGTGCTATATATATATATTTTGGAAAACTGGAAAAAATGTATTTGTTAGAAAGTGTTAGAAATCACTGAGCGAGCTGGATAAAAAAAAAAAGACCTTTTAACAACACTACTTAAAAAAGAAGAAGAAGAAGAAGAAAATAAGAAATAGGCCAGGTTTAGGCCATGCCCACTTTGTGTTTAACTGGGAGTACCGATACCAATAGAAATATTTAGAGCACTAAACAGATACACATACAGACTAATATCTTAAACCCCCCCCCCTATTGGTGGCTTTTAGATGAACATCATAACAGAGAGATTTTTTTTTTTTTACAAAACTGGGCTGAAACTTGTATGGTGTAAATCAGTCTTAATACACCAGAGCTCTGTGGCGCTCAGTTGATCAGACGAATCAGTGATCACTTCAGGATTTCAGAAAAACCATCACCTATGCAGTCGCACAGTATATCCTACATTTGTAGTCTACCTCTCTATTAATCATTATATTGTAAATCACGATTAGTTTCCATAAGATTACTGTAATGCCTTACTGTCTGGTTGTTCCAGTAGGAGCATAAACAAACTCCTTCCTAGAAGGAGTCCTTCCTAGATCCAGAAGATACGACCACATCACCCCGATCTTATCCACACTGCATTGGTTCCCAATGAAATCTCGCACTGAATTATAAGATACTACTACCGAGCTATAAAGTACTGAACGGTCTCACGCTACAGTACCCGAGTGAACTTTTGTTCTTTAATGATCCTCCACACCTACTTCGATCAAGAGGTGCAGGCCATTTGTTGGTACCTCGAATAGTGAAGACTACAGCAGGAGGAAAAGCTTTGTCCTTCAAAGCCCCACAGTTATGGAACAGCCTTCCAATTAATGTTCGGGACTCAGACACAGTCTCAGTGTTTACGTCCAGACTGAAAACATATTTGTTTAGTCAAGCTTTTTGTGAATAGTTTTTCTTTAGGTAAGGGAGCAGATCTAGAGGGCTCACAGGTATAGAGTGTCGTGGTGAACTGGGATGTTTGGATGCTGACCCCTCACTCCCACTTTCACACATTCACCAAGGTTTAATGATCGTGATGTGGCTGGATCCCTTATGTCCCAGGGAGCCCTCATGTCTGTGTTACCTTCTGGCTCTCCCTTTAGTTATGCTGTCATAGCTAGTCTTGCCGGAGTCCCTGCTTACACTCACGCAAAGTACACTTTCCTTAACCATTACCTAATAATCCCTCTCTCTCTCTCTCTCTCTCTGTCGAGCTACACATGAGATACCAGTGATCCTGAACCTTCTGCTCTCTGGACCTGCCTGATCCATCCTGATGCAATACTTCTGATTGGAGTTTGCAAGTTATGTGCTGCTGCTGAGGAAGGCCCCACATGGTGCCGTCTGGAGGTCATCGGGATTGCTGAGGATGGTACCACTTAAAACCCATAAGATGGCTTTGGACCTCGAATTCATGTGAACAGTTACACTACGAGGACCAGGACTACAATTGCTATAATAGCCTCAACACGGCAATTACCACAAACCGTTTTGCACTCAAGTCTCAATCGGTGATCAGTGGAGAGGTTCATCGAAACAAACTTCATGTAAAAACTGTAAAGAATTTTTCAGGTTGCACAAGTGCACTATTTAACCATGTAGCATTAGAACATTTATAGAAGGGATTTACTTAACCGTTGTCACCCAGATGAGGACAGGTTTCCTTCCGAGTCTGGTTCCTCTCAAGGTTTCTTCCTCATATCATCTCAGGGAGTTTTTTCTTGCCACTGTCGCCTCTGGTGCGCTCATTAGGCAAAAATTCATAAATTTAACATTTATATTCTATATATATTTCTGTAAAGCTGCTTTGGGACAATGTCCATTGTTAAACGCGATATACAAATAAAACCGAATTGAATTGAATAAGGAATGTAGTGTATTGAGAAACATATGAGCGTAATGCAAATGATGCTGACAAATCAGGATTATGTCCACGGGTGTAAAGCGGGATTAATGCTTCAAGCAACCATTGGTGATTATATTACTCACGCTCATAACTGTCACGTTTCATTAGATAGATGCATGCAGAAGGTGTCAGATGAATGCTAGAACTTTCTCCCCAAAAAAAAAAATTGATCAATGAGATCGTTCCTGAGGACGTAAATGTTGGTGAGAAAATTAAGCAAATATATCTCTGCATGCTTGTCCTGCCTTCCATTTACTTCCTTAATGATGAACGACTTCCCTGCACCCGGAGCGCTCACGGACCTGCTGACACTGCTGACACTGACACTGCTGAATGTTTTATCGCGTCAGAGCTCAGGTTGAACAGCATGGCTCTTTTAGCCTGAGGGCTGTTCCTGAGCCCCACAGAGGCCCTGAGGCAGACTTCCTCCAGTTCTTTCTCCTGGTTTTACCATGAAGTGCACGGCTGCTGAATTTTGATTATGGTGTACAGTTGGCCAGGGGGAAGACGCTATGAAAGTGGGGCCTCTAAAAGAATTTTACAAAACAAAAAAAAAAGAGTGTCGAGATACTGGAGCAGCTCCTGCTTTTCATTCTGGATTCTCTCGCTTTCATGCCATTTCTGCTAATTTGACTGAATACAGTCCGGTTTGGTGTAAAACTGGGGAAAAAGGCAGGACATTTCTTGATATACTTTGTGGATGCTGTGATTTTTCAGATAAGACATGATGTGGACAATATGGACAAAATGGACAATTATGTGACGGTACTTTCTACCTGTCCGAGTTAAAGCTGTAAATTTGAAGTTTCCTGACACAGGGAAGTCTTGAGGACAGATTTCCATGTTGCATCCATCTTCTATCCCACTTATCCTTTTCAGGGTAACCTGGAGCCTATCCCAGGGAGCATCGGGCACAAGGCGGGGAACACCCAGGACAGGGTGCCAATATTTCCATGTTGCATTTTTTTTGTGGTCACTAAATTTTGTGGTCACTGGAAACCAAGTCGTCTTGACGTATATTCCGTAACATTAAACGGAACTCTAAAGGGTTCAATGGAGGACGTTTTGCTTATTGAAGAAATTAAAACGTGAAATTGTTTTCGGGAAATTGCCGTGAAGGAATAAAACACTTCATGACATGTGGTTATAGGAAAATAATCAATTTCGCACCAGGTTCACATCACACCACGGTGACACCATTGTGGATTATTGTCCTATAACCACACCCCCTGTTGTGTTTCATCCCATTTCATAGAAGCCAATATGATAAAAAAAAAATTAAAAAAAAAAAAACCTGAAAGAAATGATATCAGGTTTTCTAATGAATCCCTGAGAATGTCGATTCTTTGCTATGAAAGAAAAAAGAAAAAAAGGGGGAGGGGGACCCCCTGATGAAAGTTACCGTGATGTCTGGCTTCAGGAAAGAACGTGTCTACTTACTTTAATGCAGATTTCCTCTTACAGCACTACGCCACGCCGAAGAGCACATCTGCCCTGAGATGTTAATAAAAAAAAAAACGGTTTCTAATTTCTCCTAATCGCTGTGAAATTTAAAATCCTCCCGAAATGACACTCGCATAAATCCACCCTAAAGGTATCAATCATTTTAACCTTCATTGAGGTGGCGTGTCAACTTCACAAAGGCGCTCATATGGTGTTAATGAGCGTGTAATTTAAGCGGCTGGCCACTAGGCCCGCATGCTGCCACTTCATACAAATCAGAGCAGTGAGTCTGGGGCTGTCTCTCCACATCACTCCCAGTCAATCTGGAGGAAAGAAACATCAAGGCTTGTCCGTGGCAGCCGTAATCACGGACCATAAACGCAACGAGGAAAGTCATGAATATTCATGTTCTATAACAAGGACGCGTTCTTTCCGTACTGCTACAGGAGAGACTCCAAAGCCTTCAACTTTTTTCTCCTCCGTGGAAAGTTTTCGAGAGCCGAGAGATCTCACCGCTCCAAACCGGCCGAGACGGCGTACAGGACGTGAACGTGTGCTTGGGGGGTTGGGGGGCGTTCGTCTGTGTCACTAATGGAAATGATATACGTCAATATGGCCGTGTCGCCTCCCACGTGTCCTCCCATCGTGCTAAACAAAAGGAACCGGCAACTTATGAACTGCCTGCACCACTCTGGCGAGTCCATAAAACAACTGGCCCCCAGTCACCAGGGACAACCCACACACACAGCCCCGCCTCCCCGTGATGCCGCCCCTCTCACACAGGACCACCAGATGACACAGATGGGGCGAGGGCAAACAAAAAAAAAAAAAGGGATGGGGGGGGCTCCCTCTGTAGTGACCCAGATCTCTTTCAAAAAGCCATTCACGCAACAAATTGGGGAAAGCTGGGGCCTTGCAGCAACACTAAAGCCCCGTGCTCTTTTAACAGCCAACCTCGGTGCTCGCTGTAAACGCAGACTGATTTACGAGTATGTGTGAGGAAAACTATTCAAGGCATGCTCTGAAGGATGCGAGGACGTTATTGCCGACTCTTCTGACATGAGAGCAACGTATAAGCAATGTCTCATGAATCCGTTTGGAATGTGATATTAAATGATAAATAGATGATATAAACGTGGAACTAAATCAGTGTTTTGTGTTTATTTATTGTATGGTTGAGTACGCGTTAACAAGCCAAGCCAAGAATTTATTCATTATTATTATTATTATTATTATTATTATTATTATTATTATTATTATTATTATTATTATTATTATGTTTCCACCATTGCTGGAATAGAAACCAAAAACCCAAACAAACTAGAACGGCTGGACATTTTGACACGCCTTTCAGTCCTACATGATGATGTATACGACTGCTGTCTAGTAATTTGTTTGTTTATTTGTTCAGTTACTTATCTGTTTAAAAAATAATAATAATAAAAATCCGTTGGTTCAATAGGCAAACAAAAAAACAAACAACCTCAAACCAAACTATAAACCAAAACAGCTGGAGATTTTTAGCACTATAAGCCACATGACTTTCAGTCTTTGATGATAACAAGAATGACTGACTTATTTATAATCAAAGAAATAATGATAATAATTGATGTTTTTTCCGCACTGCTTCAGTAGGCACTAAACACCAACCAAATCCACATGTCTTTCAGTCATGGATAATAACCTGGATGTGTTCAGTAGACACCAAAAAGCCAAACGAACAACAAACCAAACCATCTAGACATTCTAGCACTTTACTCCGCGGACTAGAGGATGACGCGAGTCATTCTTCTTCTGTACTTTTCTTTCATTTTCTTTTTGTCGCCCGTCTCACTTTCACTTCTACAGCTCACTGGCTCCCTCTCCCTCCTCCTGACCACCTCTCTCTCTCTCTCTCTCTCTCTCTCTCTCTCTCTCTGTCTCGGTCTTTCTCTCTCTCTCTCTCTCTCTAGAGAAATTCTTAGCGACTAGCCTTTTGTTGTGCTGATCTATTTTATTTACATTATTTATTACACAATATATTTATGGTTTGATTTTTAATGCTATCTAAATATTTATTTATTTATTGACTCACATTTGACTTCTGTGTATAATGAGACATTTTGTTAAATAAATGATTGTAAAAGTCTCTCTGTCTCTCTCTCTCTCTCTCTCTCTCTCTCTCTTTTTTTTTTTTTTTTTTCTCTCTCTCTTCTCTCTCTCTCTCTCTCTCTCTGTCTTCTTTCTCTCTCTATCTTTCTCTCTCTCTCTCTCTCTCTCTCTCTCTCTCTCTCTCTCTCTTTTTGTATCTTTGTCTGTCTCTCTGTGTCTCCTCTCTCTCTGTCTCTTTCTCTCTCTCTCTGTGTGTGTGTGTCTGTCTCTCTCTCTCTGTGTGTCTTTTTCTCTCTCTCTCTCTCTCTCTCTCTCTCTCTTTCTCTCTGTCTCTCTCTCTTTCTGTCTGTCTGTTTCTCTCTGTCTCTCTCTGTCTCTTTCTCTCTGTCTCTTTCTCTCTTTCTCTCTCTCTTTTTCTTTTTTCTCTCTCTCTCTTTCTCTCTGTCTCTGTTTCAAACTTGTAAATAAAAGGCTTTTGAAATAAAAAAATCAATTCTCTCTCTCTTTATCTCTGTCTCTCTCTCTCTATCTTTCTCTCTCCCCACTCTCTTTCTCTATTTCTCTCTCTCTCTTCTCTCTCTCTCTCTCTCTCTCTGCCCCTCCCCTCATGCAATCTGCATACAGAGACATTTGTCATCATTAGCCCCGCTCCGACAGTTGGCACCCGGCACCTCAGATCTCGAGAACTTGCAATTATGAAGCCTTCATCTCGTATTTGGGTTACATGGCCTAATTTCATCACGGGCTTCATGCGCCACCATTTCATTACCCAAAGCCCCCCAACCCGGTGAAGAGTGCAACCTCTTTCTCTTCTCTCCTCCTTCCCCCTTTGTTTCCTCCTTCCACGAGCGGCTACTCAGCGCGCGCTCTTACAACGGGGCGGCGTTATTCATTTGAAATGCATCTATACGCATTGTCCACGCCGGGGCTGTTGTGAAGATGCTTTTGGTTTGCGTATCATCGGGTCAGCGGGCAAATGATTACAGACTCGACCTCCAGACACAAGCCGTCTCTCACACACATTAAGATTAATCACGGCGAGCTGGGATTGTTGCACTGTCGACCAGTTTTTCCACACAATACTGAAATATAGAGATTTCCCAAGCGCCATGATATTCCAAATCCACCAAACATTTCCCCCCTTTCCCCCCACAAATTAACCCACATGAGAAATGAAATCTATGCAAACGCTTGGGTGTCATTTATCAGGGAAGCCATTGAGTATTGCACATTGAAGTGGGGGGCGAAACAGGATAGTGCTGTGATTCATGTGATCCAAGAGGATCTTTTTCTGGATGCTCTCTCTCTCTCTCTCTCTCTCTCTCTCTCTCTCTCTCTCTCTCTGAGCACTTAAAGAGCAGTAAAGTTAATTTGTGTTCTTAAGGTTGGGGTTTATAGAGGTGCTTTACGCACATATGGCTTTAGCTTGGCGAGCTGCTCCGAACATGGCTCTGGCCTCTAAAATGTGCGCCTCAGGCTGTTTTGTCCTCGGCTACCAACCACCCCATGGGAGGAGGTCGCTAATGCGGCATGGAAACTAAAACAAATGGAGGGACTGGATCTGAGGCGCGGAAGGTAGGGGGCTGACAGGCAGGAGGCAAAAGGAAATTAACTGGGAGTCCTGCGGTGCGGCCATATTGCCTGGAATAACCGAATTCGCCTCGGCTACGCAAACTCAATGACAATTGTGCTATCCAGTCACAGCTAGTTGAAAGGGATATGTCATAATAAGTGTCCGTCGTGTATAATGCGATCTCTCGCAACGCCGGGCTCCATGGTAATATCGCTGCTCTCCAACAACGAGGCCCTTAATCTGATTTATATTCGACTACGCCACTCCATTAAATCCACTTGATAATCTGTGCTGTGACCTAGCGACGCCTTTTGGCTCGGGTCCATTTTTTTTTTTTATTTTTTTTTCTCGCTGTTCTTTCCGAGCACAAAGAGCGTCTCGAAAAAGGATGATGGGGACCAGCACAAAGAACCGTCCCTGTGTGATGATGGAATATGGCCGCGATGACCTCTTTTTTGTCAGTGAATAATAGGATTATTAACATGTAAAAAAAAAAAAAAAATGACTATTAGCTTCAATTAGAAGGCGACAATGGCAGGGTACGTATCAAGTTCGGATGGAAACGACACGGTGTAGAGATTCAGAGCGAAACTTCAGCTGATAAAAGACACACCGAGTTAAATGGCGCACACGTGACCTCTACGCTGCTATTGTATAATCATTATATTTATACGTGCTACACAGTGCGGTATATTTGCACGTGAAACGCCCGATATTAGAGCACAAGCTGAAACATTCTAATAAACTACTTTGTGTATTCCTTGGCGGTTATCATCAGACACACGACGCTTGGTGTAAAACCGGATCTTTATCGGACACTGCATTTCACTGCATGCAAATAACAACGGTATCGAAAAAAAAAAATCCTCGATTTTAAACGGTTTACGAATCGGATCTGCCGTGAACGCAGAAGGCTGTTCGAACCGTATTTAAAGGGATCTTGTGGGGGGGGGGGTTCAAATGTCACATGCGTCACGTGCCGATTTTGGTCGTTTGACGAGAGCCATTACGAGCCTTAGAGATGTTCTGACAAGAGGGATCGTCGGAACAGGACTAGAGGGCCAGAAGCAAAATGAAGAGCTCACTGGGGAGGAAACTCGAGAACAAAGAGGCCTTCAGCGAGCTCATCGTGTCCTCGGTCATATGCTCGTGCAACAAGAGCGGGACACGTCCTATTCACTGGGTCACAAATAGCGTCCATACCGACAGGCGCTGTCCCAGAAACGCCAGCGAGAAGGTGGACGTTATAGAGACACACAGCGAGCTATGTTATAGAGACAAAAAAAAAAAAAAAAAAAGGCTAGAGGTCAAGGGGGAGATGAAGTGCCGCTCGGTCAGCTTTGAAAGCGCAGATGAGTTATGCGGCACTTAGAATTTGATGGCTTGGATGTGTTCGGTAAACTGCTCCGACAACGAGCGAGATAAAAAAAAATTCCGAAAGTATGCTTTGATGCGGTTTCCGTTGATGCAGATCCCTCCATGGATTACTGCTATGGAAAACATACACTGGATAAATGTGCTTTTCAATGGTGAACATGAGGGTCAACAGGACAGACTGACCCGGAGCATGTGCGAGGCCCAATCCCAAGGAAAATCAGACAGAAGCTGGGAAATACCATTACAATGGAAAATCCCCCCCAAAATAACACTTGTAGACAAAATCTCTGTCTATGGATCAGCTGGAGAATTTTCCTCAACGACATACACTTTCTGACTACTAGTGTATCTAGTGTTATTATTTATTCATTCATCTTTAGTAAGCACACAATCATGGTAAGGGTTGTGGTGGATCTGGGGCCTACCCCAACACAGGTTATCTCTCTCTCTCTCTCTCTCTCTCTCTTTCTATATATATATATATATATATATATATATATATATATATATATATGTATGTATGTATATACTATACTATGTGGCCATGGTCGATCCAAAGTCTGAATCCCGAGAACATCCCCTGGATGGCATTATTATTATTATTATTATTATTATTATTATTATTATTATTATTATTATCCATCCATCAATCTTCAACTGTTTACTCCTTTTCAGGGTCACAGGGAACTTGGAGCCTATCCCAGGGAGCGTCGGGCACAAGGCGGGGTACACCCTGGACAGGGTTATTATTATTATTATTATTATTATTATTATTATTATTATTATTATTATTATTATTATTAATGCGGCTTGATATATCTCAGAATCAAAGAGAGGTGTACTTAATGCCTATATATATATATATATATATATATATATATATATATATATATATATATATATATATATATATATATATATAGGCATTAAGTGTATTGTATATATATATATATATATATATATATATATATATATATATGTGTGTGTGTGTGTGTGTGTGTGTGTGTGTGTGTGTATATGTGTGTGTGTGTGTGTGTTTGTGTGCGTGTGTGTGTGTGTGCTGTACCATTTTGCATTGTACAGTACAGGAAAAGTGTGAACAGAAGCGTGTCCTTCCTTCCCCTATCACTATAAATCCTTTATTCTCCAAATTCCGTTTGATACGAATATGGATCGAATATTTCTACTGATAATATTTCCCTTCTTCAAAATGTAGTCCATATTTTTGGATTGGAAAGTAAAATAATTATTTTTTTAAATGAATCGTTCACAGTGAACAGCAGAAACGAGTCCGGTGTACACCTGTTATACATTTTGCATCATGAAGCAATCGGGAGCTAATATGTGATCTCCATCCAAAAGCAGCAGAGAGCTATTCATTATGGCTGGCAACTTGTTCAACGTTGACCGCGCCAAACAGGATACAGTGAAGTCCAACCCACTACAGAGCATGAGCTCCAGACAGTGACCTGCAATCTGATTATAGAGATCTGGAGGAAATTGTTGTGATTTCACCATCAGACTGCTAAAAAAAAATGACACCTGAGAGTGAATATAGAGTATGTTCTTCATCCATCCATCCATTCACTCATCCATTCACCTTCAGTATCCACTTTATCCTGGTCAGGGTCATGGTATTTGAAAAAAATACTTAAATAATAATAATAATAATAATAATAATTATCATACGCAAGGAGCTGATTTAACACCATGGTATTAAGATAAATAATTGCCTTTAGAAGTCAATAATATTATATATATATATATATATTAGATTTACACTGATGCATGACTTTTTTATGCATTTATTCTCAGTTGTAGGCGCAATCTAAAAAAATATATATATAATAATTCTCAGATATTATTCTATTCGATATTGCCCCAAATATTTCTCCTTTTTGTAATTACATATTTTTTTTCCCCTATAAGCCTCTGTAGTTACTGAATAACAGGCTTTAAAAAATATATATTTTTTAATGTAATAAACTTGGATTGTAAAGGGTTAAGGATTTTAAGCACTAACATTCCATCATGATTATATGAATTATTAATTTGTATATTGATTGAGTTTTGTATAGGGTTGATCACATACAAATGCATATATCTTTATCAGCATCAGTCTGTGTACTGTAACCTGTATGTGTGTGTGTGTGTGTGCGCGCGCGCGCGCGTATGATGGAGGAGGAGGGACGCTAGGAATGTTTCCATCCAACCATGAGCTGGTTTTGCTTCAGCTCTTCTTAAAGGTCTGTTTACGGCTTTGCAGCTCCACTAACACACACACACACACACACACACACACACACACACACACAGACAGAAAGCCGAACACAGCTGCAGCATCAGAAGGCAGCTCAGCTGAAATCATTCCTTCTCTTCAGGATGACGGAGTGTGTGTTTTGCTTCTAGCCTGAATTAACCCACTGAGCGACCCTGAAATATCCGAAACTAATGTAGTTAAATCCGAACAGGAGCGAACTCGGTTAGTAGTAATGATGTAGGAAATGGCACAGGAAAGAAGAGTCAAGCAAAATGGTTAAGGACACACTGCGCGCACATGAAGCAGTCACTGGTGTGGAGATGTAGTATTTGAAATGATTTCCACAGAAAACTTTATTATAATGTAAAGCTAGTGATATTAAATTAAATCAGGTGCGTGGAGTTCACACGATGTAAAGAACAAGCGTGATTATGTATGTATGTATGTATGTATTTATTTGTGTGTTTGTTTATTTATCTAGCTATGTATGTGTTTATGTATTTATGTATGCGTTTTTTTTGTTTTGTTTATTTATTTGTTTATTCATTTGTCCAGATAATTTAGGGGGGAGGAGATGAGGGATATGAGCTTGAACCCAGATCCGACACCCAATTCAAAGTCGGCGCTCGGGGGGAAAAAAGGGGGGGACTGAGACCGTAAACAATCCGACTACATCCGAATTAACCAACAATTTCAAAATAAATAAATAAATAAATAACATACACACACACACACACACACACGTATATATATATATATATATATATATATATATATATATATATATATATATATATATTTTTTTTTTAATTATTATTTTTTATTTTTTTTAAATAATCGAGAATAATCTGTGTGGAAAGAATGATTTAAAAACACACAGATGTCCTAATCGAGGAATTCTAATTAATAAATTAGAGAAGACAGAGTCAGACAAGACACACACACACACACACACACACACACATACACACAGCTAACGATTGCGGTCACCATGATTCCCAACGTTATGCTTTTATTATTATTAGTAGTAGTAGTATTAGTATTACTATTCTTCTTCCTCTTCTTCTTCTTCTTCTTCTTCTTCTTCTTCTTATTATTATTATTATTATTATTATCCTGAAATGAGAAGCGAAAATAAAAAGACTAAAATATTTAGGGATTATTTATTTATTCATTTGTATTTAATAAAAACCGTCCTCTTCCTTTCATAACATCATCCTGAACTCAAAACAAACCAAAAATGAATCCATCTAAATGTCCAAATGGACCCATGTCGGGGTTGTGATAATAGCCATAATAATAAAGTGCGCGTTTTCCGATGAACAGGTGAGCCGGCTCATTAGTTCACGCATTTCTGGAACAGCCGAGCTTCAGGTTGTTCTTAACACATCGAATTATTTCCAGGCGATTTGGAGAACGGTGACGTGTTTCTAAAAAATAAATAATAATAATAATAATAATAAAAAAAAAACGAACCCTAAATGTCTCGCAGCGCGGATTAATAACCAAATACCATGAGCAGCAAACAGAAGAAGTCCAATTACCAAAAGCGGGGAAATAATCCGCTCTGTAATGGAATCCCAGCAACACGTTCGGTGCACGGTTAGAAATACAAATCAACCACCCAGGCAGGTCGGATAGGTGATGTTTACACTGGAACAACACGGGATAGATGACATGAGATGCAAAATAAATAAATAAACGCAGTTATAATAATATAACATCGCAATAATATACGCCTGAAAAAAGAGAGTGGGGCAAAGCCAAGATATATATATATATATATATATATACAGGAGTTTGTTCATTAATAATAATAATAATAATAATAATAATAATAATAATAATAATAATAATAACAACTAAATAAAATAAAATAAACCTGTTTTTACTCTCTCTCTCTCTCTCTCTCTCAGCCCATGGTGTGTCCTATAGGTGATTCCTGTCCTAGAGTCGCGGCTCCGTTTAAATTTAGTCTCAACTAGAAAAGCTCCACATTTAATCCGCGGTCCATAAACCCTGAAAGCGGTGACGAATCGCGCCGTCATTGGACGCCCTTAAAACCCCTCCCTTTATAATTTCACTGGAGCGCGGTGTGTGCGGAGACCTGAAACACACCGACGACACCGGTTAGGCGAGGATATACACACACTTATCCACACACACACACATACACATACAGACAGAGACAGAGACAGTTCCGCAAACACGAGCGCGCAGCACTTTCCGAAAAAAAGGGAAAAAAATAAAAAAAACTGCGGCCGAAAATTTGTGCGCATGAAGACGGGGAAATCCGACAGGATGTGTGTGTGTAACTGATGCGCGCGGAGACGGTGTGTGTTTGCAGTGCACGCGGCACCGATGGACTTTTAATCACTGCGACCACCGAGGACATACTTTGATATATATATATGTATTATATTATTTTTATTTCTTGTTGCAGAAGAAAGCAAAGCGGATGATTTAAGCATCAGTGCGCGCGCGTGCCTAGAGCACAAACAACCGCCTTGGGTTTTTTTTTTTTTTTGTGCGTTTTTTTTTTTGTATTAGGAAACTTTTTCTGCTCTTAATAGGTCCCTTTTCTTCTCTAGCATTGGCTCCCGTGCAAACAGCCGCGTTGGATCCGTCGGGTTACTGCGAGCCTCCGGTGTACAACCCGGACCTCTGCCCCAACATGATCGCCGCGCAGGCCAAGCTCGTGTACCACCTAAACAAGTACTACAACGAGAAGTGCCAAGCGCGCAAGGCGGCCATCGCTAAGACCATCCGCGAGGTGTGCAAGGTGGTCTCAGATGTCCTCAAGGAGGTCGAGGTGCAGGAACCGCGCTTCATCAGCTCGCTCAATGAGCTGGACAACCGGTTCGAGGGCCTCGAAGTGGTCTCGCCCACGGAGTTCGAGGTTGTGCTCTATCTCAACCAGATGGGCGTCTTCAACTTCGTGGACGACGGCTCCTTGCCCGGTTGCGCCGTGCTGAAGCTGAGCGACGGCCGCAAGCGCAGCATGTCGCTCTGGGTGGAGTTCATCACGGCCTCTGGATACCTGTCGGCGCGCAAAATCCGCTCACGTTTCCAGACGCTTGTGGCGCAGGCCGTGGACAAGTGCAGCTACCGCGACTCGGTCAAAATGGTGGCTGATACGAGTGAAGTGAAGCTGCGCATCCGAGACCGCTACGTGGTCCAGATCACACCGGCGTTCAAGTGCACAGGGATCTGGCCGCGCAGCGCCGCGCACTGGCCCCTACCACATATCCCGTGGCCCGGTCCAAACCGCGTGGCCGAGGTCAAGGCTGAGGGTTTTAACCTGCTCTCCAAGGAGTGCTACTCGCTGAACGGGAAGCAGAGCTCGGCCGAAAGTGACGCCTGGGTGCTGCAGTTCGCCGAGGCCGAGAACAGGCTGCTGCTGGGCGGATGCAGGAAGAAGTGCCTCTCGCTGCTGAAAACTCTGCGCGACCGGCACCTCGAACTCCCCGGGCAGCCGCTCAACAACTACCACATGAAGACCTTGGTGTCCTACGAGTGCGAGAAACATCCACGGGAGTCAGATTGGGATGAAAACTGTCTGGGAGACCGGCTGAACGGCATCCTGCTGCAGCTCATTTCGTGTCTGCAGTGCCGCCGGTGCCCGCACTACTTCCTGCCGAACCTCGACCTGTTCCAGGGCAAACCGCACTCGGCGCTCGAAAACGCCGCCAAGCAGACTTGGAGGCTGGCAAGGGAGATCCTGACCAACCCGAAAAGTCTGGAGAAGCTTTGAGGTAAAGCAGAGACTCGAGAAATTCTATCCACGTGTACTGTGCGAAGTGAGAAAAAAAAAAAGAAAAAGAAAAGAAATCAATTCTAGGCGTAGAGTCGGGTTCGGTATTACCGCCTGCCTGAAGTTCGGGACCCTGGACAAAAAGCAACCCTAACGCTCACTGATCTTTAATCCCTTTCACCCCCACCTTCTTGTTCAAACGTGTCTTTATAAAAATTATTTTAGAGATCACAGTCTAAAATAGTTTGTATTGACTCGTGTCATGAAATTAATATTCTATTTTGTGTCCTGTGTTGCTCATATACGCGAGCAAAAAACAAAAAACAAAATGTAACAACAATCAAAATGTTTATTTGGTTATTTATCAGTGTTATATATATATATATATATTTTTTTTCCGATTCAGCCGTCAATCCAACAAAACCTTTTAAACGCCCCATAAACATTTATGGTTTTTTGTTTTTGTTTTTCCTCCCGTGAAGAATTAGACAAAAACAAACCCTGTACATTTTTATACTGTAAATACACACATTTGTAGATTGTGATTCCGCTGGTCTAAAAATTGTGAATGTTGTTCTGTGACATGTAAAATAGAAGTTTAATTCCACATGGTTTATTATTATTATTATTATTATTATTATTATTATTATTATTACTACTACTACTACTACTACATTCGCGTGAATTATTTCTGATAGAAAAGATGAAAAAAAGACCCATTTAGACCCGCAGTGATAGTTTCACTATTGTTCATGGAAAGCTCTTAATATTTTTTTTTTAATTATTATTATTAATTTTTTTTTATTTTTAGAGTTTACATTTGGTGGTACTATTTGTTACATTTTTTTGCAGACATTCCATAAGAATACTTGAATTCTTATTTAAAGTATATTCCACCTCTTTTTTTTTTTTTTTTTGGTTGTATGATTACTTACTTACATGATAAAAGCTGAAAATGAAAAGATTGAATTATATATATGGGGGAAAAAATATACCTGAAAAAAAAGACAATGCACTTGAAATACACTGGAATATAAACATTGTGATTTGATTTTAAAAAAAAAATTTCTGTCTCTGAATTTATTTAAAGAGTTAATAACACACACACACACACACACACACACACACACACACACACACACACACACAAAACAAAGACAGGATATTCGTGGGGCAATAATGATTCAGACATGGATTTTGTAAGAAGAACTTGAACTGGCAAACATTATTATTATTATTATTATTATTATTATTATTATTATTATTATTATTATTATTATTATTATTATTATTACTATTAACAACAACAATAATAAGCAGTGTTTTATAGTCGATTTATTTTATTTATTATTTATTTTCTGATTTACGGTTTAATCATATTAGTCTAATTTAGCGGGATCAGTCAAACCGGATGCTAAATCCACTACACCCTAGTGTAGGGTACACTGTTAACGTACAAAAAGTAGTACATAAAAAAACCTAGAGAATTAATAGCTAGCGGATTGTTATTTGTAGGAAAAATATGCAGATTATTATTATTATTATTATTATTATTATTATTATTATTATTATTATTATTATTATTATTCAGTCATGTATGCGAATTTTTCCTCATAATTCTTGACCTATTAAACCTAACACACTTAATCCGATATGTTTTTACTAAACTATTTCATCAGTCTGGGTGTAAAGGACTGGACTTATCCCCCGAGGCCTTACAGGCCGTTTTGCTGTATAAATGCTAAACACGCTAAAACAAATAGCTACTGTTATTTCGTTCCATTGGTCTCTGTAGTACAACCTTTAATAAAACAATGCCCACATCCTCGCGCGTATCCTCTACGTTCTCTTCGCGGAAAGTAGTAGCTGAGTCTTGGCGCGTCTTGGCGCGTTTACGCACACGCGCGGGTGTAATTGGACACGCATAACGACGCAAGCCTGTAAATACTAACGCGCAAAGCAATCCAACCTACTCTCGGATCGGTGCGTCGGAAGGCCGGGTCGTCTTCATCCACCTCGAAATAGATTTCGCTTGTGGTGATGGAAAGCGTCCCGCGGGCCACCAGTACCGGGGGCTACCAGCTGGGCGGGGGTGCTCATGAGCACAGGGCCTGCAACACACACAGCATCATTTTCACTTGCGCATTAGTATTAGTAGTAGTACTGAATTTCACTTCGCTTCAAGTGGATATAAATTCGGGTCTGAAAATGTCCTCGAGTCCCTCAAACCAGGAATTAATTAGCAAAGATATTTTCTGTGTCAGTTGAATATATTAAAAGATATACCGACATGTCCCCTGTCCTCTATCGCCGGGGTCCTTGAGGAAGCCAGACGTAGGGTTTGATTTATTTATTTATTTATTTATTTTCTTGTATTGTATTATTATTTAATGACGTCAAAGTGGTGGTGAGCTCAACAACTACTGGCTACCAAGTTGTTGTAATAATAATCATTAGTTAGTTATAAACATGTCTTCTGAGTCTAACCAATCGGTCAGTAGAATTGGGATTAAAATGATTCCAGTCTAATTTCTTAATCCAAGCTAAAGAACGGAATCAGGGGGGTGTTAGGGGGACAATTTTGATTTAAAATAACCTAGTACATAAAGGTATAATCTAGTACACAAAAACAACACAATTCTCAAATGATTGGATAAATAAATATGACGATGGTTTACATATGCGCATAATTCGAGTAATTGGAAAATATTCCTAAAATACAAAATACAACGATATATCCATAGAATATATAATTATTAAATGATTATTCTTTTGTTTTTTGCTTCTATTCGGTGATATTATTCACTATAAAGACACAGTTTGCGCACTGACCGTGTGTAGGTAATTAATATTTACATGTTATTTCTAGGTCTGATATCGAATCTCTAGGTCTGATTTGCTATCCAAT
>CM022759.1:31764063-31791563 GCA_012411365.1 Ameiurus melas | reverse complement strand
GCTCCTCCTGCGGCGAGGAGGCGCAGCGCAAACCTTCAACATGCACACTAAGTGACTGAGTTTAAAATTTTTTTTTTAAATAAATAAATAAAATTCCATACAAAATGTACTTGAATTTAAATCAGTTTAGTTTGTTTTGAGGTTTAAGTCTAAAATCCATTACTTATGAACGAACGTATAACGCCTTCATAAGGCATTCTACATGTTATAATAGTTTACGAAGTAGTGCATTATGTTTACGCGTAGATACACAGACACCTACCTTTATTATTTCAGCAACTTTCCACGAAGGCCATTTGTATAACGCCTTATGAATGCACACGTAACATATTATAACACATCCATAAGGCCTTATAGACGTTTGTATAATGATTTATGAAGTAGTACACAGTGCATTGGGATCAGTCTTGGACACCCTGACACCAGCCTTGATTATTTCAGTAACACCGTCTATGACAACTTTATTCATAACCACTTACGAATGCCTGCATAACCTATTCAAATGCATTCATAAGGCATTAAACATGTTGCTCTAATTATTTATGAAGTAAGTACATCCATCCATCTTCTACCGCTTACTGCTTCTTCAGGGTCGCAGGGGAACCTGGAGCCAATCCCAGGGAGCATCGGGCACAATCACATACACACTCACACACCCATTTATACACTACGGAGACTTTAGACACGCCAATCAGACTACCATGCATGTGTTTGGACTGGGGGAGGAAACCGGAGTACCCGGAGGAAACCCCCGCAGCACGGGGGAGAACACGCAAACTCCGCGGTGAGAATCGAACCCCCGACCTTGGAGGTGTGAGGCGAACGTGATAACCCCTAAAGCCAGCGCGCGCCCCAAGTAAGTGCATAGTGCATGATATTAATCTGTAGACATACTGACACCTGCTTTGATTGTTTTAGTAAGACGTATATGATGGCTTTTTAACGTATAACCGCGTAGGACTACATGCATGACATATGAGAAGACGTTCATAAGGCGTTACACACATGGGGTCAGTTGATCTACAGATGGGGTCATGAGAGAAACTGACAATCTCCTCTTTTGTTTCGTTTCACTCGTTGATTTGACAAATTAGAAATACCGAATACTGATTTTTGCCTGCTGATATTTTTAAAAACGAGTCACATTCGGACAAGCCACATTTAACCGAACAGGGTGCTATTTATTTGAGTGGTTTTTCGAAAAAAAAAACAAAAAAACGAATAAATATCCCCATCTTTCCACCTCCGCTTAACAAACTGGCCTTGTGTCTTAAACCACATACTGACGTACTTATACTGAGCACTAATACTAACCGGTTTTCCAGTTCCAGCTATTGTTTGGATTTTAAAAACCGCTCATGTCGCCTTCAAACCAATCGAAAGCTCTGTTTTTATGTAGCAGTGTTCCGGATTTGATCGATTTCATAGACCGCTTACAGTTCTCGGATTTGAGATATCGGATCATGACGACAGTAGGAGGTTTTCAAGAGAAACGGAGTTCATGAGTACGGAGCGAACATTTTGCCGTTTCATTCGGAAAACCCAAATTAGGTCAGGACACACAATTGCAAAGTCATGCGCCAAATATGACTCCATACCGGCGTAGATTATTTCTCCCGGAACAACATGACACTTCCCATTAGACTGGAAAATCAGTGCAAAGAATATTCCTTTGGATTTGAGTCACTTATGTGTTAGACATTCGTGTGTTACTGACATAATAAAATGGTCAAATGTTACAGTAGTCTTATTGGACAGGGTGCCAACCCATCGCACACACGCACACACACACACACACACACACACACACACATACCCATTCTCACACTATGGACAATTTAGAGATGCCAAACAGAGTACAACGCATGCCAAATCTTTAGACCCGGGGTGGGGGAGGGGGGAGGGGGGGAGGAAACCCCCAAAGCACGGGGAGAACATGCAAACTCTGCACCCACAGGCCGGAGGTCAATCTGCTCCCATGAGAAATGTAGAGACGAATCCAAAAAATAAATAAATAAATAAATAAATAAATAAAAATCCATGCGTTTGAATTTCTTTTGACGTCTTTAAAATATTATTAAAAGTACAAGTGTTAACCCTGCCCCAATCCGGACCTCAGACTTCATCCTCATCGTTATGAAATCTAACAAATCTCTAATAGAAACAAATAAATATATAAATAAATTAATTAATCTATCAACCTTTGCTCGACTTTCCATCAGTTATGATTTCGTCCAATGCAATCTTCCAGCAAGGACTGGATTTACTTTTTAACACCACCTCTGTAAAAAAAAAAAAAAAAAAAAAAAAAAAGTAAATGGTTCGAGGGAAAAGGGCATGGAGTTTCTCGCTGCATGAAAAATTCATGAGCTGTAAATAGAAACTCGGTCTACTCCCCGATTTATAATCCCTGTGATTGCAGTACAGCAAACGTTTAAAGAATTTATGGACTGTGAAAGTATTGAAGTGACACAACCTCGATACTTCAATAACACATACTGTATATACACTCACATACACATTCACACAACACACACACACACACACATACAGGTTCCTCACACTTTCAGGCGGCACTTTTCACAAAACTTAGATTCATAGAATTAAAGATGTACAGTTCGTTTAGATCGTGGTTCGTGGATGAACTTTGGATAGCTTACCTCTCTAAAAATTAAGACGTATGTGTGCTGAACTCTGTACACTGGCATGCGAGGCTCAACAGAGCTGCTATTAAATGTAGAGAGAATTTTGGACGACTCGATGTCTGGCAGCTGAGACACACCAACGCACGTAAACAAGCTTCATAAACAAGCTTCATTGCTGAGTGTGAAGAGGTTATTGTGCTGTTTTATATATTCATAAAAGTGTGTGCAGTTCTGCACACTGCATGTTGTCCAATAGGATTCCTCCATCCATCCATCCATCCATCCATCCATCCATCCATCCATCCATCCATCCATCCATCCATCTTCTATACCGCTTCTCCTTCATTCAGGGTCGCGGGGAACCTGGAGTCTATCCCAGGGAGCACGGGGCACAAGGCGGGGTACACCCTGGACAGGGTGTGAGTCCATCACAGGGCACAATCACATACACACTCACACACCCATTCATACACTACGGACACTTTAGACACGCCCATCAGACTACCATGCATGTGTTTGGACTGGGGGAGGAAACCGGAGTACCCGGAGGAAACCCCCGCAGCACGGGGAGAACATGCAGACTCCACACACACACACACACACAGGGCCACGGTGGGAATCGAACCCTGGTGTGAGGCGAGCGTGCTAACCACCAAGCCACCGTGCGCCCCCTCTAGGATTCATTTATTCTACACTACATATCATGTCGGTATAGTTAGCATAACAGCTGGAACAGTGTACGCTAATGTAGCATTGCCAGCTCAAAAAAAAAAAAAAAATGCTAACCAGCTGTAACCACTTCTGAGGCAAAGCAGAAAAATTGTACGCATTATTTCATCATTGAGTTATATTACCAACCTTGACACGCTTATATTTGTAAGCTTTTTCTTTTGATTAGATCATGACACGAGAATCTATCCGAATACAAACGATCAGGGGAAAAAAAGAAGAAGAAGAAGAAGAAGAAGAAAAAAGTGATATTAGCGTGAGTTCACGGTCATACTAGATTTTCTTTGCTTTTCTTTTTTTTTAATTTCACATGAGCACTATAAACTTGGGATTTACATGATTAATGGTTCCCACTGGAGTTAGTCTTATGTTAAAAACAGCTCGGCTTGCCTCGGGAGATAAAGACCCTCGCATGGAAATGTGCTGAAAGGCGAAAAAAAAAAAAAAAAAAATCTAAAAACAGAGGGAAAAAATGAGAGAAGAATGATGGATAAACAAACATTCAGCAGCCCTGAGAGAACATCAGAGGAACACAGTCCAGAGCAACACACACGGCTCAAGGCTGTCAAACATATCATAACAACAAGCTTCAACTGCAAAATAAATCACTCTGGCTCGGCTGATCTGTTTCGAACCACGTCACAGTTGGTCGCTGGCCACAATGAACCAAAATCCGCTAGCCTTCTGCGATAGATGGTGAGAGGTGGTAGTCTGTGATGCGGCTGTCAATCATCGGAGAAATCAGAGTTAAGTCCTTCGAGTTTATCTGAATATTCAGTTATTTGTCTCAAAAATGTATTCTTTACAAACATATGTACGTGTGGACCAACCAGCGATCCCTGAGAATGTGGAACTCCCATTTTCATGTCTTGGAAGTTTCTTGGAAGGTGTCTTAGAAATAATAAACTTGTTATCAGTACATTATTTGATTTTTAATGGCAGATACACTGGAATAAAAGCCCTAATTCTAATTTTTATTTTTATTATTATTATTATTATTATTATTATTATTATTATTATCATCATCATTATTATTATGATTACTACTATTATTATTATTATTATTATTATTATTATTATTATTACTATTACTATTATTATTATGATGACTATTACTATTATTATTATTATTATTATTATTATTATTATTATTATTATTATCATTACTGAAATGAGTTCCTTTAAAAGGTTTTTTTTAAAAACAAAACTACTTTTTTGTTCTCACTATTTGTTCTCAACCAGCAAAGAACAAATAGTGTGATGTTATTTAATAAATAAATAAATAAATAAATATACAAACAAACAAATAAGCTTTAATACAGTGTTAAACTGTATGTTCTTTTTAGATAAAAAAAAAATGACCCATTTTCAAACTTGTACTTACAGTAGAGCGGCGCAAACTGTTTTTAATCCATTTCAAAAAGTACTTAGCTCAATTTCATTCAGAAATTTCATTAAAAAAAAAATTAATAAAATGTTTTAAATATCCAAAGATTGCATTTATGCAGTTTTGACCTGAGCGTGAAAGAGAAAATAATAATTAATAATAAAAAAAAACAACAATCTATAAAATCAAATATAGAAATATGGTATTACATAACTAAGTACGTAACTAAGTAACTAAATTAATTAATTAATTAATCCACGCACAATATTCCCATCTGTGTAAATTATGCAAAATGTTCCTTCTGTGAAAGAAAGAAGGAAATAAATAAAGAAAGAAAGATCGATCCTATAATAAATGATGGTTCTTTATGAAACCAGGACACGTAGCTGCTATCAGGACGATCCTGGAGTGCAGGAAAGGCGTTTCTGTGTCTCTTCTCCTTAATATTGTGAATGTCACTACTAAATAAAATAAACATATGACACATATATTGGGTCGTTTTAATTATATTGCTATAAATTTTTAATTCCTGACCTGGTTCAATAACATATCCATTTCTACGTGCACACCATGACGGGTAACAAAGGTTAAGCACACGGCTATGAGGTCAGTGTGAATGAGTTCTTGGTTCCCTCACCTGCCAGGTTGTCCATGTCTTTGTCCTGCAGCAGGCTGACGGCGTCGTCCTCGGCCTCCAACATCAGCTCGGCTTCCGGGTTCTGGCTCGCCACCATATGGCCACGGAAACTCTTCCTCCCCTTCAGCACGTCCGCTTCCTCGTGGCCTGCGGAGTCAGTTGAATAAACCCCAAACCGAGTTAGTTTTACGACGAGTGGCACGAGTTGATGTAATGCAGGAAACATTGTACGTTAATGTAAGCTAGTCGAATCGAAGGTTCGGACCTAGCGAAAACGATACAACGTCATGTGACCAATTAGCCAACGATAGCCAGGTAAGAAAGGACGGAAGGTTAAGCATCCTATTTGAACTCTCTAGTAGGAGGTAAATCCACTGAGCAGGGTGGCTACTGCCCGAGTTCCTCACGTTCTTCTCGTGGTTTCTACGGTTTCCTCCAAACTTCCTAAAAGGTCAAGGTAAATAGACTGGCTATACTAAATTGCAGAATTGTGA
Organism: Ameiurus melas; assembly: GCA_012411365.1. Taxonomy (NCBI): domain Eukaryota; kingdom Metazoa; phylum Chordata; class Actinopteri; order Siluriformes; family Ictaluridae; genus Ameiurus; species Ameiurus melas. Next base: position 31,785,671 of record CM022759.1, on the reverse strand, counting down.
AGCGTGAAAGTATGATGGACTGTGATGGATCGGCATCCCAATACACTATACTCATCACCAGGATAAAACTTTGAATGAAGTTGACCAGAGTTTACTGTTTACTGACTTTCTTTTTGAATTTCGGAGAAGTTTTATAAAACGTGCTAGAGTGTGAAAGTCGACAACATCGGCGTGGTGAAAACCAGCATGCTGTTTTCTATTTATCCAATGAAATGGAGCAGCTACATTTTTTCTGAGTGAAGAAAAACCATTTCCTTTCCTGCTAAACACGCCAGCTGCCATAAGCGTCAGTGTAAATCGAGCACTTGTGACGTTTCAATCTCATTTCCATTCGCCGAGGGAAAATGTCACCGCGTTTCCGCGTAGATTTCGAGTACAAAGTACGAATTCCTGTGTCTACATGCGTTCTGGTCTCTAGGCTTTGTTTTACTTACTGGAAGAAAAGGTCACTGATGAGCATCGTCACCTAAATCGAGCTCAATTATTTTGTCACTCCCAAAATAAACAACGGGTGTGCAACGATGCCTCAGCCGTCCAGAACAATCCATGGCTGGGAATCCAAGAGGGCAAAAGATTACAAGAAGATACGGTGGCTTCACATGTCTCGGAAGAAGCACATGCAAGCCTTCACCTTCCCTGGTGGGAAGCTGTCATGTCATAGGAGAAAGCTTGCTAGATGGTCAAGATGGCGATGGTCAAGACAGAGAAATAAAGTCCCGCCTCATCCTGCTGTTTATGAAAAACACTCATTCATTCGAAGCCTGCCTAAGCCTTAATACCGTGTGTGTCGACATCTTTATAGAATTAATACAGTGTCCATGAGTCGAAGTTCATCAGCAAAGCTTAAAATAAAAACAGCGCGAAAGGCGATTCGGATCCTCTGGAGATGTAGGGGTGGGGGGGTGGGGGGTGTCGTCACCTTTAATTACACAAAAAAGCAAGGGAAAGACTGCAGGCGTGTCTGTCACACATCTCTGCAGCCAGACGTCCATGTGGATTTGTCTTCTTTAAGGTCAGAACAGAGACACTACGTAAAGAAGAGACGGAAATAATAAAGTAATAAAAAAAAAAAAAAAAGATGGAAGTGCTTATCAGAAACGTGGAGACACTCTTCCGACATGTTTCTTTTTAGGAGAACCCTCAAGGCCCTCTGAGGATTTCCCTGAGGTTCATATACAGTACCTCGTGCCATAAGGGTGGATTTGACTGTCATCATCTTTGCTATCAAGGGAGGTTGAATTTAAAACAAAACAAAACAACAACAACAAAAAAAAGGCTTTCTACTCTGCCTCCTTGCTGTGATGCTTTCATGAACGTGGGGGGACAGAGAGGAAATGGAGACTGTAACAGTTAACCAGACGACGCTCACCCATCAAAAGCATGCGGGTGAAATTCCAGAATTCTGTAAAGCGTCGTTATGACTGCGTTAAAGCTGGAGGCACGCCGTTGGGCCAAAGTCAAACTGATTAGCCGAGGACCGGAGAGAAAATAAACCAGGTTGAGTCGAAAAAGAAAATGATCTCTGATGGACACAAAGTGGAGGAAGGAATATTTCATTTCAAAATATTTTGCCGTCGAAAAAAAAAAAAATTAAAAAAATAAATAAATTGACGAAGGAAAACAGATCCTAAACGGTTGAAATGAGCAGAAATGTTGAGGAGCACGCCAGGTCGTGAAAACGAATGCCGTCTCGATCTTCTCAAACCGAAAGCGCAATGATATCCATTTGTCAACATTCGCACTGAGGCGTGAAAAGTATCTCGGGCTGGATTTCACATTCATTCCACGAACGAGCGGCAGAATATAACCAGAGCCCACTGTACGTTCGGGGTCTGTGAACACTCAGGATCGTACCCGCAGATACACCCAGACAGGTAGAGAAGCCAGACGCAAACAAGACTAGCCACATCCTCCTCAGATGGCACTGCAGGCTGGATTGAGAAAAAACAGGAGAATTCTGACAGTTTCTGAGCTTTTGGGGTAAAAGTCTGAGAAGAGAAACGTGTGCAGTACAATGTGAAAATTATTATTATTTTTTTTAAAGTGCTGTTGGTTAAAGTACAGATCAGATATTCAAATAAATACAAAAAATCTGGATAGGACGTAACATTTAATGTCTAAGGAATAAATCCATGACTGGATAGTGACACTAATGTAACATAAACGTGGGTTTTTACTCCACATGCCTTTAAGGACTTTTTTAAGGGCTCCTGTGAACTGTTCTCTGAATCTCTATGTCTTTTTGTTTTGTTTTGTTTTGATTTCTGAATAATTTTTATTTTTGGTATCCCCTAAACACCATGACTTTTATCTCCTTCTCCAGATATGTGAACGGCCAGTATTTTCTGGGTTGGGAGAGCTATCTAGCTTAGGTTAGACTGTTTGGACTTTTCTTGCCTGAAATAAGGCGTAACAAACTAAACGTGTCGTCTGCTTCCAGTGCGTACATGCCAGTGGGGATGCAAACTTTCGAGCAGGCGAACAGAGATTCGGTTGCTTGTAACATGCAGGCGTTATCCTGCCAGATGTGCGTAAATAAACTCGGAATCCAGTTCTGTAGATAAACTGTAAAAACAGGAGGTCCGTTTTCTATTTTTTCACGTATAAACCCAAAGGGATGCAAACTTTTACACTGCACATAACCATGAAGTACTGAATACTCAATGGAAGCCGTGGAAACTGCGTCAGACTATAAAACGAATGTCATTTTTACTCCTGAAACTTATGTGTGGCTTTTTTTATTTTCACTCTTCCTCTACAACTCACCGAGAAGGGAGAAAAGGATTTCGCCAGAGAATAGGTTGAAGGTCGGAAAAAAAATGACTTTACGGCTTTTGAGAGCAGCTTTTGGGGTGGATATATATGAGCGTTCAGTAGTTTTACTGTCCAATATGGAATAGATAAGGAGGCCCTCAGTAAAGCCATATTATTGTAGTCAAGGGTCCTTGTTTTATACGTTGGCGGAGCTCTGGGGCATTGCTTACCACTGGCCATACACTTTTATTGCCTCGCGATGGTCATGGAGTCATGCGTGTCATTTGTTTCTTCCAGGCTTATGAGTATTGGCTTCTTCACATCATACTGAACAAAAGAAGAGGAATGACGTAATGTTCTGCTTAACTCTACCCAATGTGAACGCTATGCAGTGAATTCAAATATTATCCGAGGGAAACGTTGAAAGTTCTCAGTCTTGACCGAGCCCATTAAAATGCCTAAGAGAAACGGGCTCATCTATCACACACCCGGGACGTTTAGCAGTCGTTTAGCTCCCGAAATGCAAAGAAACTGTGTAGCATTTGGTGAAATCGGAGACCCGGTGGAAGAGGAAAGCGTTTTGTTAGAATTCTTCTCAAGCAGCTTTGATCATGCATAGAGAGCCAACAGGGCTCTCTGTTAGCGCGTGATGCAATAATCATCCGTGCAATCTGTGATCAATTTTCCAAAGTGGCACATGTGATTGCTAAGTCTTTATTCGATTTTCTCTTTCTTGCTCTCGCACTTCCTGGTTTGCTATTCCCAGCTTTTGTCTGTTTATGATTTCCGTCTCTGCTCTGCATTGCACAGAGAGTGTAGGAATAAACTAGGAGGATATTCGCTGGCAAGGAGCCAAGGTTGCCAAGGTTGCCAAGGTTGTGGTTTTAAGGGCATATTGGGCTAGTTTTGGGACAACGCTGATGTTGGAAAAAACAAGTCCAATCAGGGTGAGATTTTTGGGCTAGAGCCAATAAGATTTCGCTTTGATTGCAGTGAATTGGAAACATACCCTACGACAAACAAAGGGGAAGTGTAAGTGCAGACTGTATATCTATAGCTATGTAAATCGGAATATTGCATGAAACATATACAAAACGATCACTTCCAGGGAAAATGGTGTATCACACCCTCCGCCATTTATACTTTTCGGTGCCAATTATCCAATCACATGATTTGTTAGGCAAAGTCACAGACTTTTTTTTTTTTTTTGATGAGCATCGAGGAATTTATCCAGGAAATGCATTTCCATCATGGTTTATGTGCATTTCTTCTTATTGAATAAAAAAATCTATCTGCCTTAATTCAGTGCGCACATATATTGTGTGCATTTGGGAGATTTTATTCGCATCTGGCGTCCCACATCCGGCTGTTTTTAAGCGATATTCCAAAATCCTCATAAAACTGGATGGATGGAAACATAGCTAGTGATGTACGAATGCATTCACAGTAGGTCGCATGGGAAAAGACTGGCTGAGGGGACGGAGGATTATGGAGTGGATACTGGCTGGACCAGGCCCAGGCGGTAATAAGAATACCGAAATGTGTGTACACCACGGTGAAAAAGAAGAAAATCCTTAGATTCTAATGTCAGAAATTTTGGGGTTAGTGCGAGGTCTTTCTAAGAGGCTGTGGCTCAGGTGGTAGAGCGGGTTGTCCGCTAATCGTAGGGTTGGCGGGTCGATTCCCGGCCCACGTGACTCCACATGCCGAAGTGTCCTTGGGCAAGACACTGAACCCCAAGTTGCTCCCAATGGCGAGTTAGCGCCTTGCATGGCAGCTCTGCTACCATTGTTGTGCGAGTGTGTGTGTGTGAATGGGTGAATGAGACACAGTATAAAGCACTCTGGAACCGCTAACGTTAAAAAAGCGCTATATAAGTGCAGACCATTTACCCTATTAAATCTATTAAATATAGCAGTTTTGTTGTACTTCAAGGGACGATCCAAACTTTTCAAGAGCAATTGAGCTTGAAAAGAAATGTAACCGCTTGCTTGCTTGAATGCAAGGATCTTAAATAGGTGAGGTTAGTGATAATGAGTGCCAATCTGCCCCCAACATACCCACTACATCCAATACTCTAATCACGAGCTATAATGATCTTAGTGCAGGGTTTGGGAGGTCACGATGGAACCGCTCACCTGAAAATAAGACTGCAAGGACACCTGGAGGCAGAACATGCCGTTAAAGAGCAGGATCGATATTAACCCGACTCCCATTTCATGCTCGCCCAATTCCGCTCGGCTAACAATATACCGAAGCTGTGGCCGGTAAGAGGAGAAGCGATCATGGGCTGAGACCTGGACGAAATGGCTCGTTATATTGTCAGCACACTTAATAGATGGAGAGGTGAGGGTTTTAAAGCACACTTTTCCCACAAACCCATTTTCTGAACAGCAACAAAAGGATAATGGTGTCTAGAAAAGTACATGGGAAAGTACTGCACCTGCACGCACTGCCCTCTTTTTCCTCTTTGCCGGTCATAAGACACAGTCGGAGACTGCGAGGTCTCGGCGAGTGCCAATAAAGCCAAACAAAAGCGGCGATAAATCACACTGCGTTCGATATAACGATGCTGTGTCTTAGACGGCAACGGGGTTTTTTTTTTTTTTTTTTTCAACCGAAAACCAAACAAAAAGCAACTCTCATATCCTATCATGTTGTTCCACTTGGGAAGGGAGATGGAAATCTGTAAGCGAACACATCTGACAGTCTGACAAGCAGTTTGAAAATATGCCACTCTGGATAAATCCGAGCCCCTTCAGACTTTTAGTCAAATGCCAGTGATTTCTGATCTGAGTGATTCATCACAGTCTCGGCTTTCAGAAAACCGAAAAAGAATGAAAGCTGTATTTATGTTCGCCCTCAGTGGTTATTTCCGCCTAACCACCTAGCTTCACACGGTCGCGTTCGCAGCTGTGCGGCCTGAAGGACTTATTACGAGTCCGGCTAACTACTCCATTATGTTTCCTCTGGTCCAGTTCAAATCGGTCTTGTTTCAAAAAAAAAAAAAAAAAAAAAAAAAGTGGATACCAGAAAACACTTCACTATATCTCTTTATACCACAGCACTGTTGCATGCTCGATTCTGATTGGTCAGAACGGGTTGATTTATTTTCTATAACAGCAGTAATTCCAGCTCTACGGTTTATATTCGGGTACTCGTTCCCACTTTATCGTCGATGATTACTCTAGAACGGTCGTGTTTCGTCCTTACGTCTAGCACGGCTGAGATTTCGCGTCCTGGTCATGTTTCTCCAAGGGAAATAAGACTCATTTTCTACGACACGCATATAGTATAACTAATATGCAGAGGCGGTACTCCTGGCTCTCTCCTCGCTCTGTGATTCTAACGTGAATCATCCTGGGCTAAAAGCGATCCCTTTCACGTGACAAGGCCGTACATTATTCCTGTCATCGGAAGCCAGGAGAGAGCACAGGACTTCAACAAGTTCTCAATCACAGCCGTCCCAGTCCCCAAGCACACGGCTAACCTAATGAGGAGCGGAATGAATAAACACGTATGCTTTATGATGTATAAGCCACTTCGTTTTCTAATAGTACTGTCGAGGAAAATCTGAGGCATACCGAGAGAAATATATTACACCGTGTCAGTGAGGGTTAAAACGGACACGCTGTATTTCTGCGGTGGTGTTCGTCGGGCTACACGACACCTACACCAGCCATTTATGACATAAAAACCTGACCAGCAGGTGACGAATTTGCTCTGGCATTTATGCTGGGGTGGCTCGTCATTTCTATACCGATGGGTGTGGTGTCTTAGAGGATGACTCCGCCCCCATCCAGAGCACACGAGGACTCACTGAATGGTTTGCGATGAGGATGAAAACGATGTGACTCGTGTTGTATGCGATGACGATCCCAACCCAGGTGAACAATCTACGGGAGATTTTGGAATAGCTTTCGGAAGAACGCCGCTCCTCGCTCCAGTACGGTTCCAGAAACCGTTCGGGATTGGTGCACTGAAGCTGTTCTGATGAGTCATGGTGGTCGAACATCTCACTCAGCCACTTTAGGTTGCTTTCAGATTTAATTTGTTTCTCATCTATACGACGCTTGACTCTGACATCACGTCAGAGCTTGACAACAACATTGATGAAAGCGGTATTTAGGACAGCGGATACTTGCTGTCTTTATTCATGTTTATGTAGATTAATGCCAGTAGTTGTGAAGGACTTACGGATGTGTCATGACCATCACCCCTAAGTAGTTTCACCAAATATTAGTCGTGCTATCCTTTTTCTCTAAAATTCGAGTCCATCTTATGCACTAATACGCCTTTACGTCAGTTGTCATTAAGGCCTCGTGTAGCTGTCATGCGCCTCTATAAACTCTGGTACGTTGATTATGTTTGACTTGTTTCCGGGATTTGAGTAGATTTAATCTCTGTCACATTGATGTGTACACTGTTTTATTTTTTTTAAATTTTTATCGATATGACACATAGGACACAGTTCAGATCTCTAGCAGGGGTGTATTTCCAAACGCTGCTTCTACTAGTCACGTTTCATACGAGTCTACTATTATTCGTAATCAAGTACAATATATCTGACATCGTGACGAGTCAGTGCTTCAACTTCAGTCGCTGAACCTCTTTCAACCCGCGCCAACTTTCAAAATATGTTCGCTGGACAAATGGAAGGGACGAAAGACGAAAAGAGAAAATCTCAGTGGTAATTACTGTGGCCTTGCTATGAACAGGGGCCACCTGCAGATCACAGAGCAGCTGGTAGGCATATAGTCTGTGTGTGTGTGTGTGTGTGTGTGTGTGTGTGTGTGTGAGAGAGGGAGAGACTCTTATATAGCTGCCATCTGACATTTTCCCCTGAAACCGGATCAATGTAGTTATGATTACAGTGTATAAAGGAAAAGAGTCGATGAATATTTCAGTCCGAATGGTAAATGTGAACCGTGCCTCGTGAGTAACATTTACACCAGATTTCAGTCAAAACATCCATCCACATCGAGGACAAAGCCGATCTATCGCTCTCGCCAAGTTATAGATTTGCCCTTGTTCCTTTAATACACCCTCTCTCGTATTCATCCTGGAGAGGCCCAGAGGAAAAGCGCCGGGAGTAGTTAATATTATCGAACCGTTTCGTTTTAAAAGCCGGTGTTGCGTGACACTGAGCCAAATCGACATTGTGCATCGGTCAGAACAAACAGGTCAAAAGGAAAGTCTGAGAGGGGAGAAGAAGGGGAAAAAAAAAGAGAGAGAGAGCAATGGAGTTTGCGTCATGATCACACGTGTTGCTGGCGAACATAATCGGCCATAAAATCTCACCGCCGTGTTCGAATGACAAGCCTCGTAACTATTCATGCTATAAAATTAAGAACAGTCTGCTTCTCAGCTCAGCAAATAGTGTGTGTGTGTGTGTGTGTGTGTGTGTGTGGAGTGCACAAAAAAAAAAAAAAAAGAAGTCATTTGGGGATATTGAGCCAAACTCCGACTGTGTTTTGATTGGCTGCTGGCAGAATTACTTACCATAGTCCTCCAGCGGCTTGCACGAGATATCCAAGTGGGTGGAGCCAAAAGGGTTCCTGACAAATCTCCGCCTCCTCCTGAGGTCGTCCTCCCAGTAGTCAAGACGCCAAAAGTCATGGAGCTGACTATGGAGAGGAAAGAAAAGATCACATGATCTAACCTTTAATACCATTTAATGAATAACAAGAACTTTTTTTTTTTTTTTTTTTTACAGCGCTAAGAAAGAGATCCATATTTAATGAATAATCATTTATAATATAATGAACCATCTCTACAATAAAATGGGTACTTATCTACAGTCTGCTACAGAATTATTGGCACCCTTTTAAAGAAATATGCAAAAAAAGGATTATAGTAAAGTCAACAAACTTTGACTGACGATTTGATGAATCAAAATTTCCCATCAGTAGAATTTCCAGAATCTTCAACATACAAGAATATACTTTTTCTTTCTTTTCTTTTCTTTCCTTTCTTCCCTTTAATCTTTGGATTGAAACCCTAAAGCAGTGAAAATCAACAACATGTTTTTGAAGATGGACTAAATATAAAGGGATCGCAATTGCGGGACCTAAGACACAACCTTGAGGGACACCATTTTGTACTTTCCTTGGTCTCTGAAGAATCTCAGTTCATGCTAACAAAACGGTAACTGCGTGCCAAATAGGATCTAAAACATCCAGGAAGTAGTTTGTTTACCCAAACTGCCTGTCTTTAAGTTTGTCCAATACAATATCAGTAGTGTCAATCGTGTTAAATAAGTCCACGAGCACCGAAAGAGAACCATCCACAGACGCAAGCTGGAGGAAACTGGCCACTTTAGCACTCATTCTGTATTATGAAGCTTTAGAAAACCAAAATGAAGTGCATCATGCTTGCTAGTGGTACTTAAAAAAAAAAAAGAACAAAGCTGTTGGATGAAAAACTTTCCATGAAAACTTAGATAGATTTGGTCTAGTCAAGAGTGTTAAGGATCTCTGAGGGATCAAGATGTGGATTTTTAAGGAGTGGTGTTATGCAAAAAAAAAAAAACAAACAAAAAAAAAAACAAAGAAGGGTGTTAAAATTTCCGCAGGTGACTGTAACTTAACATCCATTCCTCCATTCATACAATAATGTCTGGTCAGTGAACTCACAGGATACACCTCAATTTATGCAGAAAGATCATCAGCAGATCACAAAGCTGTGTGTAGTTAGATGTAATCTGTCCTAAGTCCCAGTGAAGCCTCCCAGCATGAGGCGCTTTCAGGCAGCAGCCGCAGCAGAACGCGTACAAATAACAGCCAGTGCCATTAACAAACACGGGATCAAATTACACGTCGAAATGGCGCGGCTCGCCTCCTTTTTTATGGTACTTTTTAACAAATCTTGTAAATCAGAGGCAAGACTCCATATGCAGACAGCATGGGGTTTAATGATGGTAGGAAGCAAAGCAGGACGGGAGGGAGAAACCCGGGGGGGCGGATGGGGGTGTCTCAACGCGCCGCCCAGCTCACAGTACACCAAAAACAACCCCCCCAACACCACCACCACCACCACATATGCATGGTGCAGCCGTGATTAAAATAATGTGCTGAAATATTCATCGAAATGATTCGCGAGGCCCTAGAGCTAGCCATGGAATATTGCATTTTTATTCATTATTGATAACAGTGAGTTAGCAGCCATATAAAAATAAAGAGACGGGCAGAGTGAGAGAGAGAGAGAGAGAGAGAGAGAGAGAGAAAGGGAAACAACAAGTTCCGGCATGTGGTAACCATCTTTGTAAACGATTATTCCAACATTAGCAGGGACCTGGGCTAATTTTATTGCTCGCAGCTAATGCAAACCATTAAGGGCCAGGACTAGCATCGGGTTACTAAGTGCAGCTCGTTTCCAGCACACTCAGGCCAGAGATGTTTCAAAAGCTTCAGTATTTCTGAGAGAGAGAGAGAGAGAGAGAGAGAGAGAGAGAAATAACACTGCAAGTAGTTTACCACAACGAGGGTTTTGAGGGATGTTAAAGGAGAGTGATGATGGTGGTAATTGGGGAACAGACGACAAGATGGCAAGAGACAATCAGCAAATTCCGCATGTGGTTTGTCTTCATTACAGGGAACATGTGCGGAAACGCATAATCCGCCTGCGTGATCATTTCTGCAATAAACCATGTGGAGAGTATAGTTTGCATAGTCTAAAAGCAATTAGACTATAATAATAATAATAATAATAATAATAATAAATGCTTATCAAACAATCAAACAAATACATAAATATATAGTATTTATAAATAAAATACTAAGTTTAATTAATATACTTTCAGTTAATAAGATTTAATAAAATGAATAAACTTGAATTCGTTTAGAATCTTAAACGTTAGACAGTTTTTACTGTTGCACTTTTTTAGAAATATCTGGGTTTACAACCTAAAATAAAACTCAAATAAAAAAAAAAAAAAAACACTATTATATCTGGGTAATATTATGAGCTTTTTTGGGTAACATGTTGGCTGAGACCTTTTTGTTTTGTTTCGATTCATTGACAGAGAGACAGCTGAATAAGTTTCAGAATATTATATATAAAAAAAAAATCATTTCACATTGATTGCGTAACAAGCAAGTGTTATTGCATCAGAAAATCGGACAGCCAATCGTGTTCCAGTATGCAAACGCTAGCCATGAAATGCTGGTTTCTTGGAGTGTGGGAAGGTGGGGTTCTCATTTACATATTCATATACTGTGACTATAATCAAGGGGAGAAAGGTGCTTCTCTGTTTTTTTCTGTTGTTTAATGAAGAAAACCTACGGGTTGCTTCCTCCCTTTGGGGCTGAGTGAGAAACCAAGGAGAAAGTGGGAAACAATAACAACAACAACAAAAAAACAAAAACGAAAGGGAGTACAATAACAATAACATCCAGCACACTTTCTCCACAACACGAGGCAGCCATTTACGACACAAGGCTCAATTCCAAGTGCTTCTTCGAGCTATGGGTGGGATTATTTAGAGCTCTCTGCACCCTGCCATAACAGTGAGGCAGACTAAACAGATTAAAGTGTTACGGCAGGATCACATCCCATCCCAACCCCAACCCCCCTGGCAAAAAAAACAAAAACAAAACAAAACAAAAAAAAAACAGAAACACAAAAGCCTGTGAATATATCTACAAATGTCAGGAAATCAGGCCATTGCAGAGCCTTAGCCGACAGCAACACGAGATCGGTCTCGGTTTAGCATCAATCAGGAATGTGTAGCGTGTGTGCTAGCATGTCAAAGGTTCAGCACGCGCCACGCTATGAAAAGCAGTACACAGCTCAGAGGGCTTGTCTGCTGTCAATCCCGAGTCGAGAGCGAGGTCTCTCTTCTCCGAATCAGACGCCAGGAAGCCAAATCTGCTTAAATGGTATTGTAAATGCGAGATTACGCCCGTGAAAAATAAATGCAGAACCCGCAAAAGGAACCCGAGCGATTACTGTTTACGATTATAACCTCTAAATCTGCCAGCGGAAGCGAGCGAGGGGTGGGGAGAAATCCGTTTAGGCTTTGAAGATCGCTGAAAACACAAGTCTCCGACTGTGGATGATGAATGTGATTCGGTTTGACAGCGGTGCATGGCAGCGAGCGGGGGAGTTCAGAGGGAGAAAAGAAAGAAAAAAAAAAGCTAGAGCGTTTCCTTTTTCGGGAATTAAATGCTAAGCCGAGCAAAGCCAAATTATAAAGGGACAATAAACAGAGCAGTACTTGACGGCAGCGTAACCCATCTTTTCCCGCTAACCATGTGCTTTTACTTTGGAAGCAGTTTGTGCAGGACAGGACGGGAGTCCAGCAATACATTACGCCGCGTGCAGATTCAGCAATCAAGACGGATTTCTCATGTATCAAAAGTGCCATAACGAGGGTCTGGACACCCAGGGTGGTCTCGATCGGAGACTACGTCCTTCCCCCTGAGGGGGGTCTGTTTCCCTGAGGAGGGTGTAGATAAGGGAAACACACAGCTGGGAGATGGATGGCGGACGCTCAGGAGCGGTTTGAACCTGAACCAGCGAGAAAAAACATCCCAAACCACTCGTTTTGTAAATCCGACAATTTGATTCTTGGGAAATGGAACAGAATACGATCACGCTTGTTCCTCAGGAGATCAGGATGCTATGAACACTTCTGAATCCTGAGAGGATTTTACGGCATATTAGGTCACGTTTGATTTGAAAAGGTATCTACAGTGAGTGGGCTTTTTTTTTTTTTAAACTATTTTATAAAGCAATAGTAAAGATTTATGACCATGTCAAAACTCGCGCTGACATTAGAGTTTGTATGTAATATGACTGTGGACGTTGTACTATTCTTAGTTTGTCTTTATTGAAAACACTTCCACTATGATTTCATAATCCTTTGATCATCATCTAATCTGAAGACCAAATCACTACATCAGGGATTGACAAATCCGTACCCCAGGCACCCAGGACAAGCAGCTTTGTATCTAGGTTATTATTTTATTTTGAAGCGGACAAGTATTTTTAAAAACAACAACAATAAAATGATTCGTATAGACTTTTGCAAAACAAGACTTTCATTCGGGGCGCACGGTGGCTTAGAGGTTAGCACGTTCGCCTCACACCTCCAGGGTCGGGGGTTCGATGTCTGAGCGGAGTTTGCATGTTCTCCCCGTGCTGCGGGGGTTTCCTCCGGGTACTCCGGTTTCCTCCCCCAGTCCAAACACATGCATGGTAGGCTGATGGGCGTGTCTAAAGTGTCCGTAGTGTATGAATGGGTGTGTGAGTGTGTATGTGATGGACTGGCACCCTGTCCAGGGTGTACCCCGCCTAGTGCCCCATGCTCCCTGGGATAGACTCCAGGTTCCCCGTGACCCTGAAAAGGAGTAAACGGTAGAAGATGGATGGATGGATGGATGGATGGATGGACTTTCATTCGCTATGTAGCTACGTTTAAACGTAACTATAGTTCTTTAACTTTTGTGAGCAGATCCCACCTCCTGCTGCACTACACCTTCATCTGTGGAGCTATCTGACTAATAGTGAAATGACTTTTGCAATCAATCTGATCAGAGTCAGGAACTCGCTGACACGGACGATAAATGTTGACGCAAAGTTGGTCAAACAACTGGGAAAACACACCGAGAGAAATTAAAGAGGCTAGCCAGAATCAAACGTGCGATCGCGAGGACAGAACACCACATCTCGTAGCCAATGACTTACTACCATTTTGTTGAGTGTAAACATGATGTGTATTATCACTTATAAGGGGATAATAAACATATACGCCGTAGTTTCTCTTAGTGTTTACTTAACTAGCTCACCATATATTGTTACATTACATGTTACATTACTTTAGCTTCCACTTTTCAGGTTTCAGGATGCGAAAACCTGGAACTTCCTGGAAGTTCAATTCAATTCAATTTTATTTGTATAGCGCTTTTAACAGTAGACCTTGTCTCAAATCAGCTTTACAGAAATATCAACACGGTGTACAGATATTAAAGGTGTGAATTTACCCCAACTGAGCAAGCCACTGAGTGGCGACTGTGGCGAGGAAAAACTCCCTGAAATGTTTTAAGAGGAAGAAACCTTGAGAGGAACCCGACTCAGAAGGGAACCCATCCTCATCTGGGTGAACAACAGATATCGCGAAAAAGTTCATTATTGACTTATATGAAGTCAGTCTGCCCTTAGAAGCAGCCGTAGTCCCAGCAGTCTGGAATTGGAGTAGATTCGAGCTCCATCCAGAAACGGATCAGGCAGGTCCGGAGATCAGAAGCACACGGGAGCTTAAACGCCCGGTAGACTAGCTAAGAGATGTATGGTTTGTCCACCCCTGAAATACAACCTTGCCTAATAATTCTGTCCACGTTACTTCATAAGACATTTATGTAATGCTTAATATAGCCATTCAAATGAAATGTCAATAAATATTGTATATCAAATAGCATTTAAAAAAAAAAAATACCAAAAAGAAGTCTTATTTGTAGATTTTATCAAGCACACTGTCCCTGTAAATAAGAAGAAATCACACGAAGTGACTACTTCATTCTTCATCCCATCTCCATTTCAACCGCGGTGACATTTTAATTGTATTCAAACGAGAACAAATGAAAACAGCTCAAAGGAAAGATCGGCGCTGGTCTAGCTCAAGGATAGACGCTGACAGTCGTTTCATCTAAATGGCAATCACAGGCTAGAATGAGCTCCTGATTCGCTCCACTTTGGCAATCCCGCGTCTCCTGACAGACATAAAGAATGGCGCAGGGCCCGCCCCTCCTCGCAAGAAGCTCGGATTTATTAGTCTGATCGCCCATCAATCACATAAATGGACTTTTCAACTGCATTTTAAAAGCTAATTTCCCCAGCGCTGATAACCAAAACTATCGTCTCAGCAGCGTGCCGGTGATTATCAACAAAAGTGTGTAAGCGCACAACAATGGTCTTCTCTGGTTAAATACGTGAGATTGAGGAGCCTTGCAGTGTAAGATTTAACACTCCACTGTCCATAGGGGATGGGCTCTGTTTGTGCACGGCCATAAAAATCCGACAGCCATGATTCAGGCTCAAGCAGCAAGGTGGGAAATAAAAGGATTGGTGAGAATTTCATATACTATATATATATATATATATATATATATATATATATATATAGAGAGAGAGAGAGAGAGAGAGAGAGAGAGCAATGTTTGGGTAGGGGAAGAGAGACGGCTTGTTTGGAGGGCTTACGACAGGATGGTTCCCAAGACAGATGATCCCGTTCCGTCGGCCTGCACGACGAGATATTGTTCGATTCTGTGCGCCGCTGTACAGCTGCTTCATTGAAGAGCGTCAATATCAGTGAAATCTAAAATGCCCGCCTTGCATCGTGACAAAAGGCCTCCATGTTGGAAACACACACCGAAATGCACCACATTTTCATATATTGCCAAGAATATCTGAATACTGTATGCATTCCATGCGCATGGAGTCCAGAAAGAAAAGACAAACAAACAAACAAACAGATACCCTTTCTAGCATTTATGATAATGTGACAAATATCCAGCATCAGTATGTAGACGTGCTATCATTTCTATATCTCCGCCACGGTCTGGGGTCATTCAGGACGTCGTTGTTGTAGTAACAGCTAATAGACCCTTGCAGAGCCACTTAAAATGAAACCAAAAAAAAAAAAAAGAATGATGGTGGGATTGAGCAAGACGCCATTATATTCTCTTTCAATGCTTCCATTGGGGACATTAATGGGATGTAATTAGCATAAGTGGTGCTAATGATCGGCTGCTCTGTGAAGAGTACAGGGTGCTGCTGTTTTCTCAGTGCTACTGGACCACCAGCTACAGACTCGCTATTGACGGAGGCACTGAATAGGTCTACAGACTGGTTAATAATGTAATTCATCTCAACAGTAGGGATTCGAATCATAACTCCATCGCCAATAACTATTTCAAAAGGTAACTTTGTGAAATGACTTGAATTATTATTATTTTTAAATATAACATAATGCTTCACTAATATAGACTGTATATTAAAGTGTTTACTGTATATCCAGTAAAAGCGGGGGGGCGGTGGCGTTACGGATCAACAATCTTCATGACGTCATTCTGCACTTCTCGTGCTTCTCGTCGGATTCTCTGTCCAATCGAAGGCTCTCTAGAATCGGGTGTCCCGCCCCGAACGCTAGAAAAATCCATGGTACTAACCGTAGCCCGGACTACGAGGTAAGCGAAACGCTATTGGCTATTTAAAAAGAGGAGGGGCCACTCGATATGTCCCAATCTGACTTCCTGATTCAGTGGATCAACATTTTTGAATAGCGCTGCATATTTCACGGCGATTTTATTTCACGCTGCATATTTCACCCCCCAGCTTGTTTATGTTGATCGTCCACTAAGTTTTTACTATGGAAATAACGTGTTTCAATGTAATTTCAATATATACATTTTCTGATGTTCCTTACAGGCGAAACTATTCATCAGCGCTGAGATTACAGAAAAGTAATGAGCACCTTCTGACCAATCAGAATGAAGAATTCTAAATGCATGTAAATATAAGGAGCTCTAACTACTAATGATCCTTTATAGGGCATTTTGCCAGAGATTATACAGTATGTGTTCGGAATACATTTATAACGCAGTATAAATACTTGGTTTACAGGAATTTAAGCATGCGTTTTTGGACAATAAATCAACGGAAGGAAGCAGAACCATTTTTCATACATAATTAAATAAAAATATTTCTTTGTAGTGGGCACAGGAATTTGAAACCCACTGTATCTGGTTCGTATTGCTTTAACCACACAATTACAAACGTCTGACAAAAGCGATTTGCAAAGGAAATATGTTAATCCTTCCTTTCAAAATATATCTGACACTACTCCGCTAGGGTCAGCTTAAAAATTGTAAACTATTACATTCTTTCTTCGGAAAACAAAATCGCTGGGGAAGATATTTGGCAAGCGGAGCTTGTGAATCTCCCTTTCGTTGTAGAACTGAAATGGCATTCCCACATGCCTTGTTGTAGTTAAAAAAAAAAGATCATCTCTCAGCCTTCAGCCCAGTCTTTGAGCTCTGCTTGTCCCACAAATTGCACGAGGCACATTTCGACAGAACTGCAGAATTCATAACGAGTGCCATCACATCAGCCCAGGCCAACTGGTGAGACCACATGCTGGTGGACAGCGCTGAAGATTTCTTCTCAATCAAATATTTATCTTTTCATCCATGCTGGGTTTTAATATCTAATATATCGAAGAAGAAAGGAAGGTACAAAGCAGGGCGCAGCCTGGTTAAATTAGCGGAGGTGGAAGTGATCTACATCACTTTCTCACAGCCCAAAGATCTCTCGTCACTACTAATCCTTTGACTGGATGTGAACATGTGACCCTTCCATTGCTCAGGTCATTAACGTCGTGTAAGGACATGAGGCTCTCGGCGCATCCGTGCTATAAATCAGACGTAACTACATGTGAGTATCCTGAAGGATACGAGTGGCACTTGTCAGAGCGATTGAACAGGATGAAGACCGACACATCCTCCTTGGTGAAAGACAGAGTTCTAGCGCAGGTCAGACGTCCCTTCTTGCCCGTTTCGCCAAACCGTCGATCTTTTCGCCCGGGATGGGGGCCACAGATCAGAGGGGAACCCAAGATGCCCCTGAAATTGATGACAGTGAGAATGGGAGTCTTTCCAGAGATAATTAGCGCAGGGCTGCAAGGTTAAGCACGCCCTTGGGGAAGGGAAGCCTGAGTGTAGGTTCAAGAACAAACGGATGGACATGTGTGTGAAAAGAACATACAAAGGAACAGACTCAGGCGAGTTCACCCTCCACACTCCATTACCATCGAAGCAGATGTATAGCTTTCAAATCAAATGAAAAGAGATGCAACCAAACCAGGGTATCTATTGGGAATGGTGTGAAATAAAAACATCACCGAGGTGTGAGACATGGCAACGTTAACTGTAGCTCGCTTCCAGTGTGAGCTCTAGACAGTCGGCACTTAAAATGAATACAAGCCTGTGTTTTTTTAATGGTTCTTAAGTCACTGTGAGTAGCGTCCACTCTATACAAGTCAGTGTTGTCTTGTTTTTAATAACTGCTGTTATTAAAAACTAATCAACATCAACACCTTCTGACTGGAGATGGAGCCTATAGAACTCCTGGACACCGTGGACGGGCACAACCCAATCCCAGAGGTGCGAGTCAAACGTGTTAACCTCTAAGCCATCATGCCCCCACCCCCCAACTGATACATTTTTTATTGTCACAGGATCCAATAAGCGATAGGGGATCTCCGATATCCGATCCACCATTTTTTGCTGGTATCAGCCCGGTAACGATACTGGATCTGGAAAGCCTAATGCCTTGAAGTTACAGCTTCACCCTTGGCTGTTATAAAAAAAAAAAGGCTGACACTGGAGACTCCTTCCAAAAAAATAAAAAATAAAATGCTAACAAACATCTCCTTACAGGAAACACACATTTATTAAATCTGTTCCAAATCCAATTTTTGCCATTTGTTAGAAGATTTCATATCCGAAATGTTATCTCTGATATCCGACGCACCTTGTTTTTTTCTTTTTTTGCTGGCCTCACCCCAATAACGACACTGGATCCGGAAAGCCTCAAGCCTGGAAGTTACAGCTTTACCTTCCGACCGTTACAAAAGCGCCGACACTGGAGACTCCTTCCAAAAACCTGTTCCAAAATCCAATTCCAATATTTCCGATCTGTATCAGATCAGTACCATCTCTACCTCCGACCAATCAGATTCGAGAATCCAGCAGACAGACACACCTGCCTCCGTGAAATACGGAGTTCTAGTCCGGGTCAGGCGTTCCTTCTTGCCTGACTCGCCAAATCGTTTGTCCGTGATGGAGATATAAGACAGCCGACTATCCAGTGGGAATAGTGTGAAATATAAACAGTGAAATAGCCGGAGAGGCGTGTGAGCGATGCCGACATCAACTGTAGCTTGCTGCCATTGTGCACAGTAGCCGGTGGGCATTTACTCAAAATCTACACTAAAATGAATACAAGCTTGCTTTAAGAGCTCTTGAGGTTTCTCAAGGTTACAGCTCACTTTTTATTTTTTTTTTTTTAATAAGCTCTCTTACTAATACAATTACCATCAGACTTTCCCGAAACGTAGCGTTGCCAGATTCTGGAATTTATTTCAATAATACATACAGCAGCCCACAAGGTCTCTCCTGCTGTACTTACACTCCTAAATACATCCCTTATTTATAACATGTAATAAAATATGTAAATGCATTTACAACATGTTATACAGTACGCATAACGCAATTATATGGCGTAGAAATGCTTATGAATAATTACAGTTACATCCTTAATACGTCATAAAGCATGCATATCAAAGCGGGATTTCTGAAAGATTATAAGTGCATGCCTATTGTTGTTCTATAGCATACGTAATGCCGGGAATGAGTCTGTATGAATCCTTATATGTAGGCAGAACACTTTATAAAACATTAATATGTGGCGTCATAATGTCTGATTATAAAACAGCATCTTTACATAACCGCAGACACTATTGTTATAATACCCCAGCATGTTAGGAAGTTGGTGATACAGCGCCCCCTGGAGCACAGACGGTTAAGGGCCTTGCTCAAGGGCCCGACAGTATCAGCTTGGAACTTTCCGATCAGTAACCCAGAGCCTTAACCGCCGAGCCACCACTGCCCCTTATAATGCATTATAACGCAGAAATACTCCGGCATGTCAACGTTGTAGTTGTACCAGATTCTTTGTCATAGTGCGTGCCAGTGTTATGAACTGAGATTACGATGCGTTACATAACCAGACGCCACAAAGTCAAGTACGCACCTCATAAAATGTCATGTATGCTACATTACCTACTTATAAGCCTTCATAAAGACTTAAGCCAGACATTATAAGGTATTATGTGTGCCGTACAGCAATTCTTTTGAAGTAAGAAATGAAACACTTGGACGCATGCTGTTGTGGGAAAATAATCAGTGAAACACGTTCTATAACAGTGATGTCCATTTCATGTTATAACGCATCCATAAGGCATTATAGACCTTGCTACAATTGTGTATGAAAACACGACATTTTATAGCTATTTATTTGCTTCTATATTACGCATCTTCAACATGCTGCATTGTAGACAGTGTTCACAAGTTATACCACCCAGCCCCACTAATCATGTATAGTGCATCATAAGGAGCTTATAATGCTGATTTAATGTAATAATCTACTATATAATATAAAATAATAAGCACTATTATTAGCACTACTTTAGAGATGCATTATGAACAATCAAATAAACTACAAAAGGCCTTTCCATAAATAATCATATCGTTGTGTTTGATCTCTTACGAATGCATCATTACATGTTGTGAACATATTCATAAGTTATTATAGGTATAGTCCATTACCGTAATCGTTTAGTCTTACTGCGAGAAGTTGATTATTCTCCTAACATCATGTCTGGAAGTAGTTTGTTCCTCTTATAGTAATCAGGCCGCAGGTGCACGTTTTTGGACGGGGGAGGAAACCGGTGTACCCGGAGGAAACCCGAGAAGCACGGGGGAGGCGGGATCCAACCCCAAACTCTGACCGTTTTGTTCCCAAAAAGAATATTTAACCCGTACTATAGCTCTTGGGATTGCAGCGTAAAAACGGTGTTCAGGATGGCGTCCTTTCTACCGTTTTACCTCCGATGTTACCTCTCTCGTTCGTTCTCTTTGTGTCAGGTATTAAAATTGATAGGCCGTTTCGGCTCCACCCACCGAGACTGCTTAGCCTGGGCGCATGTGACTGAAGGCTCCATTCCATCACAAAGTTATTATCCAGGACCAGATAGCTGCCATACATCACACGCAGAACCCCGAGCTCACCGTTAGTCAAGGGAAACAGCGTCTCCCCCCTCGGCTTCCCCGCAGATCGATACGAGCCACCTTTCTCTCGCTCTTTCCTCCTTTCTCTCTCTCTCTCTCTCTCTCTCACTCTCTCGGCTTTTCGTTTTCATCCATCTCTCCTCAACTGATGCCAAGAAGAAAGAAAAAAAAAAAAAAAAAAAAAAGGTAATTATACAAGAGAAAGCTCTGAGAATCAATACTCAAGTCAGTAAAGGTCCAGTGAGTAAAAGGTCCAGACACGTCGGTTCTCCGTCAGCTGTCTGCTGACTTGGACGAAGGTAACAAAGGGACTCCTGTTTCTCCACACGGAGTCCGAATCATTTTTCCCCGTCGCAGAAGGCCATACTGGAGCAATTAGCGTCGGGCCGCTCACGTGGAACCGCGACGGGAGACCCGGGATGAGACGAGACGAGACGAGGCGTTATCGGGAACTTGGCGAAGTCAGCCACACGCCACTGCGTGACAGAATACATGCTGATAGTGAACGAGTCAGCTTTATTAATCACAAGCTGCAGGACAGTTGAGGTGAACTTCACACGGCCCGAGCGTGGAAAGGAACTCGAGAGACGACGCGACGCGGCGTGGTTTATAGCGCTTTCGCATTTCGTGATCATTATTGGATGGTGTTTCCACTAAAGCTGAGATAGGAAAATTCAATTGGTTCATTTCAGTAATTAAAAAAAAAATGAAGACGAATGAACACAGAAGAAAGAAAGAAAGAAAGAAAGAAAGAGAGAGAGAGAGAGAAAGAAACAGGAACTGTTATCCCAATTCATTTCCCCCCAAATACGACTTTTTCTTCAAGGCTTTGTAATATTTAATTTCAACATATTTCTGAACTTCTGCACAGCAAACATACTTTACGCTCTCTTTACGACAACTGACATTCTGGATTTATTTATTTTAAATTTCTCACAACATGTATGTAACTATTTGGACAAAAAGGTCAGACCCCCCTAATTCCCTTTCTTTTTCTTTCCTCTA
>CM022759.1:31729063-31754063 GCA_012411365.1 Ameiurus melas | reverse complement strand
TCATCTCTCCTGCTAAAATAAGATTGTCTTACTGCGCAGCACCCAACCCCCACCTCCTGAGGGGATCACAGGCTAATATTCAAAATCTAATTTGCTAACAGAAGCTTTCGGGCAGAGGAGGGATGTGGAGTGGAAGGAGGGAGGGAAGGGAGGTTGTGCGGAGGGGGTGTAATTGAATTTCCTGTCTTATATTTGAATTCTGTCAGATGTTATGCCTCGACATATTCTTCAAACGGGCGATAACTCAATCTCCCGGTGTCATCTCGCTTCAGCGTGCAGCGCTCTGACAAATATCAAGCATTATTTATCACTTCAAGAGGGATATAAGGGTTTAGTAGTGACACCAGTTTAATTGTAAAAGAGGGCTTATCTGCCCGGATCGGAGTAGAAGCGGACGGGAAGAAGGATGAGGAGTGGACGGTTTGGCAGACGCGATGAATCGTGGGTCAGGCGGACTTCTCCGTCTCACCGCTGACTCGGACCGTTTTAGCATCCCTTGCGGTTTATCTACTGGGTCAAGGATCCTGAAGAGCAGTATATCAAAAAGCTGCCTGAGGGAAGCTGGTGCTTCCTGATAAGAAACTCATCACATCTACTGGAGTCAGAAGACTAGTTTGTGTGCCTGTGTGTATGTATAAGACAACCGTACTTCTTCGTTTTCCATTCGCAGTGTCTCCTTTATCAGTGTCACTATATATATGACCCAGTAACCCATTCATATTATTAATTATTAATATTAATTCCACAATTAGGGACAGTGATCAAAGCGAAGCTGATCGTAAACTGTACTCTGAGGAAAATATCAAGCGGAGGAACTACTGCATCTTCAGACAATCCAAAAAGTAACCCGATCAAACGCCTTAAACAGATCACTGCCTGCAGAAATAGGATTCATCGCTAGCAGTATTCCTGAAGATCAGCTCATATCGGTCATTGAAAAAAAAACAAAAAAACAAGCATTCCGATGCACTGAAGTCAGAGGCATTTTGGTTTTTGTTGAGATTTTTTACAAATGAATCAATCCATCCATTTTCTGTACCGCTTATCCAACTCAGGGTCGTGGGGAGCCTGGAGCCTATCACAGGGATCCTGGGGAACGAGGCGGGGGACACCCTGGACGAGATGCCGACACGTTACAGGGCACAATCGCGCACACATTCATTTTCAGATTCAGTCTTTGGACTGGGGGAGGAAACCGGAGTAACCGGAGGAAATTTGAACCCCCAATCCCTAAAGGTTCGAGACAAACATGCGAATTACTACTGACGATGATGATGATGATGATCCCACACAGTCCACACCGGCACAAGTATGCAGCTAATGCACTTCATGTTATAAAGCCTACAGCATGAACTTGTGCAACTATTTAAACACAGGAAAAACTTCACAGGAAGCTACATCAAATGCTCCATGACACCCCTCTTTAATTATTACTAACCAGGTTACTCATTATGGCATCAGTATCTGTGTACCAAAACAAATTTACTCACGCTCAGTCTGAAAAGGAAAAAAAAAAAGAAAAAAAAAAATGTATAGATGCAGCCCAAATTTTGACTGGAAGTACAAAAGGGATTCCCTTAGCTCTCTGTACACAAAAGCTTCTAACCTAATGGCGGGCTTGATTTAGCTTAGCTTTAATTCTCACCCAGCTTAATCTGGTAATGAGCAGCGGTTTCTATAGCGACTTGATTCAAGCGAATAGTCTCCCATGTCGTGCAAATGCGATCACCGGGGTGTTAATTTGGCGCGAGGGCTAATGTGCAAATTGGAAGGGAGTTATTAAATTTCTTCTTCTTTTTTTTTTTTTTTTTTTGCTGCATTAGTACGAGTCGGATAATCCCCACTGGGAAACACAAGGCCGGGATTAAAAAAGGCAAACCCTCGCTGCAGAGTATTTGTGAAAAAGAATTTTCTCATGTATATATATAGATATATATATAAGTCAGGAAACTTATATATATATCTATATTTTCCTTAGAATCACTCCTAAAATCCGGCTACTCAACACGTCAGGAGGTCTGAGACTAATTATAGCCACATGTTATTTTACACAAGTGTAAATACGTACGTCTGTCCAGGTCACATCCGACACCCAAAACCCAACCCAGTGCCCGGGGATGTTCGAGAAATTTAAGCAGGAGGATCGAATACCTCAAAGTCGGCGTGCTTGTGGACATCCTCGGCTCGCTGGCGGTTCAGGATGAACTCCGCCTCGTTGGCCACTCGCACAATGTGGTCCTTCATGGCGTGACACAAGAGTCTAGCACAGAGAGAAGGAAAGGTCAAGAAAGACACTGTGAAGTATTTACACCCTGGTGTCGTTGTACTGCGATGTGAAAAACGAAAAATATTAAGTGAGAACATCGCACTCGTATTAATCTTATTACGTTTTCTTATAAAGGATATTCTTTTTAAAAACCAAAGAAAAAAACGTCATCATTCAGAACAACAACAGCGTATATTATCATTCCAACAGCAAGACGTTACAATAAAAATAACATCTCACTTTTTTATTTACTCTTTATATTGCTTAACGTTTGATTAAACTGATAATGTTTAACCAGTATGTACTAATACTTGTGTTAATATGATAATCAGTACTTAATTGATATAATGGTATGAAATGTTCAGAACTGAGGCTGAATTTACCTCCGACATTTTACACATTCACACCCCATGACCTGATTTTCAAATAAATGTATTAAGTGATTCAATAATGTATTTTCTTTTACACTGATTCATAATTTGTAATGTATTATTAAATATTATTATTATTATTATTACTATTGTTAATAGTAGTACTAATAATAATATAAAAAATATTAATAACAACAGTAGCAATAATAATAATAATAATACATTAATTATTATTATATGTATTTTGTGTATGTTAAATTATAGGTCCGGAATAAGTGCGAAACATTTTATACAAATAATAAAACAATAAATAAATAAATAGATAGATAGATAGATAGATAGATAGATAGATAGATAGATAGATAGATAGATAGATAGATAGATAGATAGATAGATAGATAGATAGATAGATAGATAGATAGATAGATAGATAGATAGATAGATAGATAGATAGATAGATAGATAGATAGATAGATAGATTACAGTATATTTCTTAGAGGGTGCCAAAATATTTTAGCTGTATAAACGTGTTTCTATTTTTAATTTTTGAAAGTAAGCTTCACATTTAATTCATGCAAATTTTATTGACCTTCATTTAGTCATGGATAGGATAAAGACTAGTTACAGCAGGTACTAATTATTAAGTTAACATTTAAAAACAAGAAATACAAATATATATATATATATATATATATATATATATATATATATATACATAT
Organism: Ameiurus melas; assembly: GCA_012411365.1. Taxonomy (NCBI): domain Eukaryota; kingdom Metazoa; phylum Chordata; class Actinopteri; order Siluriformes; family Ictaluridae; genus Ameiurus; species Ameiurus melas. The sequence goes on along the minus strand of CM022759.1, from coordinate 31,750,707 downwards.
ATATATATATAAAGAAAAATAATACAAATGTTGACTGCTTTATTAATATTAATTCTGAACTTCAAAGTTTTGTTAACGCTGTCTCACGCCATAAATGAGAAAAACGTTAATGATTTATAGCACAAGTTAACGTTAACAAAAAACAGGTAATGATGTTTGTTTGTACTTACACATTTTTGAATAGTTAAACTATTGTGACCTCATAAACACATAACAATTTCTAAAATACACGTGTGTACAACTCTAAAATAATAAACTGAATAAGTCAATGTACAGCTCTTGTCCATCCATCTTCTATACCACGGGGAACCTGGAGTCTATCCCAGGGATCATGGGGTACAAGGCGGGGTAGACCCTGGACAGGGTGCCAGTCCATCGCAGGACACAATCACATACACACTCACACACCCATTCATACACTACGGACAGTTTAGACATGCCGATCAGACTACCATGCATGTGTTTGGACTGGGGGAGGAAACCGGAGTACCCGGAGGAAACCCCCGCAGCACGGGGAGAACATGTAAACTCCACACATACAGGGCCACGGTGGGACTCGAACCCCTGGAGGTGTGAGGTGAACGTACTAACCCTACAGCTCTCATCCATCCATAATAATTCAATTAACAGCTTTACTTTCCACTGTAAAGTCAGTAAAACATGTCCAGTATAAATAGCTGTCTCTCTCACACCAGTTATACCATCACACTCCAGTTTAATTCAAAACGCTCATTTGGAACAGCCCAGAGTCTCCGGTGTCAGGATTACACCCTATTTTACACGTCATTAAGCTGCCGTTTGGTATAATTGTGCTTCTCTGGTGCATGATACTGAGTGTAATTTCTTTTTATGACTCGGTTGAGGTTTAATTCATAACCGCATTCATCAATCTCATACATGTCCTGAAATGTTGACACGTCCTGAATTACCTTTTTTGAGACTTGACAAGGAAACAAGCGGGAAACCCATTTCCTCTGCTAATAGTAAGAAGCACGGAATAAAACTAGCACAGACATTCACGCCTTCTGCATGGACAGTGGAGTTGAGCGCACTTGGCATTTCATTTTTATGTCACATAGCACATTATTTATGCATAAAGAAGCCAGAGGGGTTTTTAAATTGGTTTCTCAACTAACATCGGAACGATAACTTTGTATCAGACGTTGTTATAAAGCCTCACCCTCTTATCCTCTTTATTAACTATTAATAAGTGAATAACATTGATTATCTCGTTACAGTGATGCCTGTCAAGGGGTGGGATAAATTAGGCAGGAAGTGAACAGTCAGTTCTCAAAGTTGTTGTGTTGAAAAATGGAAAAATGCGCAAGCGTATGGATCTGAGGTCGATCTCGTCTTCATTTCAGTCTGTTCTTGACTTTTGGGTCTTTTATAGTCCACGAAGTTCCAGGTACTAACTGGATATAAATGTGGGGCAGATCATTTAGGTTGCACGATAAGTACCAAGACAGGTTCTAGGTACTAAGAAGAAAAGGATAACAATAAAAATCTCACACAAATGCAAAATGAACAGGAGTTATACATTTGTAAGTAAAAACACTCATTTAATAGTGAAGTTTTGTACACTTTCGCATTAGAAAGCCAGGGATCGGTATGGGAAGGGCTGCTGCTTTCCCACCATGTTTTGCCTGAATTGTAAATTTGCATGCTTTTATTAGTTAGATTAGCTAGAATTGTCTGCATAAACACTGAAAATATGCAAGAGAATGAAAAGTTTACTAAAGGACTTTGTAAAGAACCAATAAAATATATACCAGATATATACTCTAACCAGAAACAAAAACCTCATCGAACATCGAGTGTCATCAATAGTGATATTTAGTGGTTCGCACGTTCGCGTCACACCTCCAGGGTCGGGGGTTCAAGTCCCACAGTGGCCCCGTGTGTGCCTGTTCTCCCCGTGCTGCAGGGGTTTCCTCCGGGTGCTCCGGTTTCCTCCCCCAGTCCAAACACATGCATGGTAGTCTGATGGGCGTGTCTAAAGTGTCCGTAGTGTATGAATGGGTGTGTGAGTGTGTATGTGATTGTGTCCTGCGATGGATGTACCCCGCTTTGTGCCCCATGCTCCCTGGGATAGGCTTCAGGTTCCCCCGCGACCCTAAAAAGGAATAAGTGGTAGAAGATGGATGGATGATGGATGGATGGATGGATGGAGATAGTGGATAACTGGGTAATAGCAGAGTAATGTATTTGCCTATTTTAACTACATTTAAAGCACAATTTTCCAATTTACGTTTATGTGAAATTGAATGTAATCGTGTTTACAGTACTTGGGAGTATTGTTCTAGAACAAGTATGGAATTTTACAGTAATTTAACCACATGGTCTTGGTAACTCACTCAATTATTACTCATTATATCCTCACCTAATTACTCACTTCTTTACATTGAGTAGCAGACAGTTACCCAGTTAAGACCTAGACGTTTAGACCTAGATGGAATTGTAAAAACGTGTAACTGGTTTCCATGACAGTTCTTTCTGCTTGTGTTCCTAATAAAACAATACAACGGTTCCATTACATCTATGACTACCACACGTTCCAGGCTCTTAGTTTGAAAAATAGGAGCGTAAGCCACATCTTAGAAGGTTTTGAACTTCCACATGCTTGCCAATATAAGAAATTCATTTGTGGTGTAATTTCAGAAGATGACAGATTTGCCCTCTGAAACTGCGTCCCATTGTCTGTTTCACTTCAACCGGAAAGTGGTAATGAGGACCCATGTTGCATATGGAGCTTTTCTCAGAATATTAGCCATAAACAATACAGACAACATGGAAACGAATAGACAATACAGAACGATTTCAACTTTCTTCATGGGCCAAAGCCTGCATATTGTGGTGACATGATTTAAAGAACACTATTCTATAAATATTACAGAATATTGTTACTCATTTTGTCAACGAATTTGTCTTGCCAAGATGGTCTGCTTTTCCTGGATTGATGGACATTAATGAAAATCAAATAGTAGGTGAAATGTGATGGTGTATAGTTTTGACAGTAACATAAAACCAACACTAGTGTGTGTGTGTGTGTGTGTGTGTGTGTGTGTGTGTGTGTGTGTGTGTGTGTGTTGGTGAATGATTATCCTCATATCCTGCTGTATGCCATATTATAACAGTTACAGTAGAGCTGGTGAAAACAAAAGAGACAGCAGGACAGGTGTCTCACTACAGATGTACAGTGGGGAGAGTGATAGACGTGCCAGCACCCTGGACAGCGCCTGTCATTGCTCACTCACACTCTCTGAAAGGAGCTCCAAGTGTGTGTGTGTGTGTGTGTGTGTGTGTGTGTGTGTGTGCATGTGTGTGTGTGTGTGTGTGCATGTGTGTGTGTGTTTGTGTGAGGGGACAGATGGGTCAACAGATGGATATGCAGGCTTAGCGGCCCTGATCAGTTCTGAAAAGAAAAAAACAACAAAACAAAACAAAAAACCAATGCCCTGATGCAACACACACACACACACACACACACACTTTTCACACACACACACACACAGATTTAACTATAACACACTTTGGTGTCATAGTTATGTATTAATATCACACAGTGTGATTTTACTATGACACACTTTTGTCCTATGATTTTACTATAGTGTTGCTATGATACACTACAGTGTTACTATGATACATTATGGTGTTACTATGACAGATTATGGTGTTCCTACAACACATTATGGTGTTCCTACGACACATTATGGTGTTACTATGACAGATTATGTTGTTCCTACAACACATTATGGTGTTACTACGACACATTATGGTGGTACTATGACACATTTTGGTGGTACTACGACACATTATGGTGTTCCTACGACACATTATGGTGTTCCTACAACACATTTTGGTGTTACTATGACACATTATGGTGTTACTACGACACATTATGGTGTTACTATGACACATTATGGTGTTACTACGACACATTATGGTGTTACTACGACACATTATGGTGGTACTACGACACATTATGGTGTTACTACGACACATTATGGTGTTACTATGACACATTATGGTGGTACTACGACACATTATGGTGTTACTACGACACATTATGGTGTTACTACGACACATTATGGTGGTACTACGACACATTATGGTGGTACTACGACACATTATGGTGGTACTACGACACATTATGGTGGTACTACGACACATTATGGTGTTACTACGACACATTATGGTGTTACTATGACACATTATGGTGTTACTACGACACATTATGGTGGTACTATGACACATTTTGGTGGTACTATGACACATTTTGGTGGTACTACGACGCATTATGGTGTTCCTACGACACATTTTGTGTTACTATGACACATTATGGTGCTACGACGACATTATGGTGTTACTACACATTATGGTGTTACTACGGCAACATTATGGTGGTACACAACATTATGGTGGTACTACACATATTATGGTGGTACTACTAATAATGTGGTGTTACTACGACACATTATGGTGGTACTACGATTAATGGTGGTACTACAATAATATATGGGGTACTAATCAATATTATGGTGTTACTAACACATTATGGTGTTACTACGACACATTATGGTGACTACGCACATATATGGTGTTACTATGACACATTATGGTGGTACTACTAATAATTATGGTGGTTACGACACATTATGGTGTTACCAATGCATTAATATTATGGTGTTATTACACATATGGTGGTACTACGACACATTATGGTGTACTATGACACATTATGGTGTACTATGACAATTATGGGGTATTAGACACATTATGGTGTTACTATGACAATTATGGTGGTACTATGACACATTATGGTGTTACTATGACACATTATGGTGGATTACTAATAATATTATGGATACTAAAATTATGGTGGTACTAACACATTATGGTGTTACTACGACACATCATGGTGGTACTACGACACATCATGGTGGTACTACGACACATTATGGTGGTACTATGACACATTATGGTGGTACCATGACACTGTGGTGTTACTATGACTCATTATGGTGTTACTATGACACTGTGGTGTTACTATGACACATTATGGTGGTACTATGACACTGTGGTTTTACTATGACACATCATGGTGGTACTATGACACTGTGGTGTTACTATGACACATTATGGTGGTTCTATGACACTGTGGTGTTACTATGACACATTATGGTGGTACTATGACACTGTGGTTTTACTATGACACATCATGATGGTACTATGACACTGTGGTGTTACTATGGTACGCTGTGGTTTTACTATGACTCATTATGGTGTTACTATGACACATTATGGTGGTACTACGACACATTATGGTGGTACTATGACACATTATGGTGGTACTATGACACATTATGGTGGTACTACGACACATTATGGTGTTACTATGACACATTATGGTGGTACTATGACACATTATGGTGGTACTACGACACATTATGGTGTTACTACGACACATTATGGTGTTACTACGACACATTATGGTGGTACTACGACACATTATGGTGTTACTATGATACACTGTGATGATACTATGACACATTGTAGTGTTACTATGACACACTGTGGTGTTACTAAGACTCATTATGGTGTTACTATGATACATTATGGTGTTACTATGACACATTATGGTGTTCCTACGACACATTATGGTGTTACTATGACACATTATGGTGATACTACGACACATTATGGTGTTACTACGACACATTATGGTGTTCCTACGACACATTATGGTGTTCCTACAACACATTATGGTGTTACTATGATACACTGTGATGATACTATGACACACTGTGGTGTTACTAAGACTCATTATGGTGTTACTATGATACATTATGGTGTTACTATGATACAATCTGATGGTACTATCATACATTATGGTGTTACTATGACACATGAAAAATGCCATCAAGAAAAATGTGGCAACCTTGGAGGTATAAACAACATTTAGAGAATTGTATAATGTGAATAGGGCAAAACTTGACAAACAGCTGCATCACCTGATTCTGAATACACAAAACTATCCCCGCTTTAATATTAACGTCAGCTTTGTTCTTACTGTAAGTCTGCAACTCTCAATAAAGCCTAATGAGGTGGCTATGTCTTGGAGTTAGTATGAAACACCCCGACTTTTCTTTCCTTTACCACACATGAACCTGGGCCTGGGATCACCTACTAAACAAAAACGCAGATCAAATTGCCTAAATCGGGGAAGTTATTATTAATAAAACTCTCATATTAGAGCAAGTACATGGTGTGGAGGCAATTAATGCAGCTGATGTGCCATACGATTCCCAAGACTGTGGTATACTGAAGAACCAGTGTGTAATTAAACTGGAAATGGGTTGCCAGATCTGCCTAACAAAAGCAATTGAATGGAACATTGCAGCAACATTAAAACATAATAACAGCTCTTTTACCAAGGTGGTTTTGAATTACACGATGCGTCATGAATAAAGAGAAAACGATGAAAAAATAAACAAAGTCAAATATAAAGTAATCGCCAATGCTGGTAGTCGAACCCTAGCTCTATTCTATGATACAACGACTTCAAGCAGCACTACTTATAATGCTCTGAACAACGCACATGGCACTAATTTACACCTGGTCATGGTTGATTTTTGGGAATAGTACGTAAGTACGTTTTATTTACATAGCACATTTAAGCACAGCGAAGCTGACCAACGTGCTGAGCTGAGTAAGAAAAGTGACAACAGACAATACTAACGTTAGATGAAAGCACCTGGGAGAAGACACGCACATTTACAGCGTCTTTTTTAAAAATGGTAATTGAGGGAGCGAGGCGGATGTCGAGTGGCAATCGATTCCATACACGAGGGGCGGAGACTGAAAAAGCTCCATCCTCCTTCGTTTTTCTTTTAAACAGGATCGAGGGACATACATACAGAAGAAACCTATCTAGAAGATCTTAAAAATCTGCGTAGATGAATGCGGGTGTAAGACGATCTTTGAGATAAGAAGACGCTCGATCATTAAGAGTTTTAAAGACAAACAACAGAATCCTTCATCTGGATCCTAAAATGGACCGGGAGCCAAGAGAGCTGTGCTAAACCTGGGGTGACGTGATCAAATCTCGTAGAATACCTTCCTTCGTTGATTAGCTCGATGAAAGCCAAGCCAGCGTTCTTCTGTATGGAGTTCTGCCATTCCTAGAAAACAAGAGGAATATGGTTATCAAGCTGTGACTGAATATTCTAGACGGGTTGTATTTGAAAAAATTGCATTCGCTGCGGAAAATCATTCCTTTCCAGCCCACTCCCTAAACACACGAACAACGCCTCAACGGTTCTCGATTCGACAATAGGAAAGGGTAGACGTCCGCAAGCGAAAGTAAACACTATATAAAGCTGAAACAGGGGTTCCTGTGAGAGCAGGCATCTTTTCGTCCTGTGAGAACAGATCCGTAAACACAAGAGAGACGTAATTGTGCACTGAAACCGTATCCCCTTGCCCCTTAAGTACAGCCATTTCCTCTCTCTGAGCACCAAGTGACAGACCACTGAAGACTTCCATCCAGAGGCCCTTATGGCTCCACTCGCCAGGAGCGCTTCTGGGACCTGCGGCAAGTTTTATTCACTCTGTCTCACACACACACACACACACAAAGACACAGAACATGGGTCTGGAGCTGATTAAAAGGCCATTTGGGAGCTCACTCTGAGAAAACTCTGCCTCTCTCTTGTTTGCTCACAAAGGTATGAGTGTTGGTTTGGAGTGAAAAAAAAAAAGGGGGGGGCTAAAAAATGTTTCCAGGTCCCGGGGTGAGGAGAAGAGAGGGCCGAGGGCAGACGTGCTGAGATGCCCCGAGCAGAAATATGAGTGATGCACTGAAAAAAAAAAAAAACAACAACTCATGCTCACACAGTACACCACACAAAGACTTCCTCGTATCCGGGAGGTTAGGACAGGTCAGCGATTCTCTCTGGACTGCAAGAGTGACAGACGCAGTCGCCTGTGAGTGTGTGTGTGTGTGTGTGTGTGTGCTTATTATAAATTGTGTTATCTACTTCTTTATGGATACATTTTAATGCTCTCCAGAGATGTAGTCGAGATGTGTCATCGATTTGAGCTCAAACAATTTGAGTGCACTCCTAGAAAAGTGGTTTCAGCTACCAGCTATAGTCCTATCCTGCACTGTTTAAACACACACACACATATATATATATATATATATATATATTATAAATGAATGCGCTGCATATAGTTTTAACCAAAGTACCATAGAGTTACAGTTAAACTCACAGATTCATATGTGGAGATCTCTTCTCTAATCTAATCTCTCTCTCTAATAATGACTTATAATTCATTCAAATAAATGTACTCTTATTGTACTACTTTATCTCTGTATCTATGAGTTTCTGTGTCATGTCTGTGTCATGTCTGTGTCGTGTCTGTGTGAGCTTCTGTGTAGCTTCTGTGTTGTGTCTGTGTGAGTTTCTGTGAGTTTCTATGTCGTATCTGTATCGTGTATGTAAATGGTATGTAATGTGCACTTATATAGCTTTTATCCAAAGCGCTTTACACTGTGTCTCATTCACCCATCCACACACACACACACACACACACACACACCAACGGTAGCAGAGCTGCCATGCAAGGCGCTAGCTTGCCATCGGGAGCAACTTGGGGTTCAGTGTCTTGCCAAAGGACACTTCGGCATGTGGAGTCACCCGGGCCGGGAATCGAACCACCAACCCTACGATTAGTGGACAACCCGCTCTACCACCTGACCCACAGCCGCCCATGTGTATGTGTAAGTTTCTGTGTGCGTTTCTGTGTTGTGTCTGTGTGAGTGTCTGTGTCGGGTCTGTGTGAGTTTCTGTGTCGTGTCTGTGTCGGGTATGTGTGTGAGTTTCTGTGTGAGTTTCTGTGTCGGGTCTGTGTAAGTGTCTGTGTGAGTTTCTGTGTGAGTTTCTGTGTGAGTTTCTGTGTCGTGTCTGTGTCGTGTCTGTGTCGTGTCTGTGTGAGTTTCTGTGTCGTGTGTCTGTCGTGGTTCGTGTCGTGTCTGTGTCGTGGTCTGTGTCGTGTCTGTGTCGTGTCTGTGTCGTGTCTGTGTCGTGTCTGTGTGAGTTTCTGTGTCGGGTCTGTGTCGGGTCTGCGTCGTGTATGTGTGAGTTTCTGTGTGAGTTTCTGTGTGAGTGTCTGTGTCGGGTCTGTGTAAGTTTCTGTGTCGTGTCTGTGTCGTGTCTGTGTCGTGTCTGTGTCGTGTCTGTGTCGTGTCTGTGTCGTGTCTGTGTGAGTTTCTGTGTGAGTTTCTGTGTGGTTTCTGTGTCGGGTCTGCGTCGTGTATGTGTGAGTTTCTGTGTTGTGTATGTGTGAGTTTCTGTGTGAGTGTCTGTGTCGGGTCTGTGTAAGTTTCTGTGTCGTGTCTGTGTCGTGTCTGTGTCGTGTCTGTGTGAGTTTCTGTGTCGTGTCTGTGTGAGTTTCTGTGTCGTGTCTGTGTCGGGTCTGCGTCGTGTATGTGTCAGTTTCTATGTGAGTGTCTGTGTCGTGTCTGTGTCGTGTCTGTGTCGTGTCTGTGTCGTGTCTGTGTCGTGTCTGTGTGAGTTTCTGTGTCGTGTATGTGTGAGTTTCTGTGTGAGTTTCTGTGTGAGTGTCTGTGTCGGGTCTGTGTCGTGTCTGTGTCGTGTCTGTGTCGTGTCTGTGTCGTGTCTGTGTCGTGTGTCTGTGTCTGTGCCGTGTCTGTGTCGTGTTTGTGTGAGTTTCTGTGTCGTGTCTGTGTCGTGTCTGTGTCGTGTATGTGTGAGTTTCTGTGTCGTGTATGTGTGAGTTTCTGTGTGAGTGTCTGTGTCGGGTCTGTGTAAGTTTCTGTGTCGTTTCTGTGTCGTGTCTGTGTCGTGTCTGTGTGAGTGTCTGTGTGAGTGTCTGTGTGAGTGTCTGTGTGAGTGTCTGTGTGAGTGTCTGTGTGAGTGTCTGTGTCGTGTCTGTGTCGTGTCTGTGTCGTGTCTGTGTCAGTTTCTATGTCGTGTCTGTGTCAGTTTCTATGTCGTGTCTGTGTGAGTGTCTGTGTCGGGTCTGTGTAAGTTTCTGTGTCGTTTCTGTGTCGTGTCTGTGTGAGTGTCTGTGTGAGTGTCTGTGTGAGTGTCTGTGTGAGTGTCTGTGTGAGTGTCTGTGTCGTGTCTGTGTCGTGTCTGTGTCGTGTCTGTGTCAGTTTCTATGTCGTGTCTGTGTCAGTTTCTATGTCGTGTCTGTGTGAGTTTCTGTGTCGTGTCTGTGTCAGTTTCTGTGTTTTGTCTGTGCTGTGTCTGTGTGAGTTTCTACGTTGTGTCTCTGTTGTGTCTATTCCAGAAATGATAATGCACTCGAATGAGTCCAGTAAACCTGAATCACATTCTCAATCAGAACTGAACATCATTCTATTACAGTGTTGTCGTATGAGTGTATCATTACATACCAAACATCAACCGTATCAGACTCCAGTCCAGGAGAGTTCTCATAATTTCATAAATAATGCTAAACAAGTACAGCGTAGTTAATTAGGTAGAGATGGTAAATCTTCTCTACAGATTGAGATTTGTTAATAAAGTGTACTTTGGCATGGAAATGAAGATGTTATAGACATTTTACAGATATGTATTCAGATATAACGCAATGCCAACATTCTTATTTAAAAAAAAAAAAAAAAAGACCCCATATTGTATATTCATTTCATATGTTTTTGTTTTCTTTTTCATAAATTGTGCACACACTAACCAAAGTACAGGTTATTAAATTTATTAATTTGGGAACAAAATATCAAATTAAACTGTGAACCATTGTTATGATTTGCTGCCTCACTGCCTCATTAATCTAAATTGTGTGCACATTTTACATTGTGTGAACTCTGGAGCTTCACGTCATTCTCATTTGCTGGTGGTTAACTTTCTGATTATGGTTTCAAATCTAACTTCAATTCAATTCAGTTGTATTTGTGTAGCGCTTTTAACAGCGGACATTGTCTCAAAGCAGATTTAGAGAAACGTATAAACACAGGATAGAGATTTGAAGTGTGTGAATTTATCCCTATTGGGCGAGACGGTGGTGATGGTGGTGAGGAAAAACTCCCTGAGATGATACGAGGAAGAAACCTTGAGAGGAACCGGACTCAGAAGGGAACCCGTCCTCATCTGGGTAACGACGGATCGTGTGAAAGTAAAAGAAAGTTCATTATGGTGTTTATATGAAGTCTGTGTGTTGAACTAGTCCACTGTTCACTAAAGGAGACCCGAGTGTAAAACTGCATGTGGTGATTGCAGTCCCAAGGACATCGCTGCAGCCGTAGTCCCAGCAACCACAGCGACAACGTCCATGTGGAATTGAGGTCCAAAACCATTTCCATGGTAGTTCAAGTGGTACCATCCTCAGCAATCTCCAGCTGTAGCCTCCAGTTGATGAGAGCTCCATTCAGAGTTCGGGCATCAGGATGGATCAGGCAGGTCCAGGGTGCAGAAAGGGTTAGGATAAATTTTGGAATGTCTTTGTATGCTGTAGCGGTACAATTTCCCTTCACTTCATCTAGGTAAATATACTGTAAATTTGTTAATAAAGTGTACTTAGGGTCCTCACTTAGACCATGGAATGCTCTGGTGTATTTCTTTGTTATGAATTTGGTAAAGATCAGGAGTCTATTGTAAAGAATAATAGGTATAAATGTGAAGGAGTGAGGGTGATATGAGTGAGTTTTAAATACTGTCAATGGAGCTAACACCAGTCCAGACACCAACCTTCCACTTTGTAAGCTGAGTCGTGTAAAGTGTTTCAAATGAAAAGTCCGTGACTGTGTTGGTCCTACGGAACCAACCTAAACTTGAATCCTTAATCCTATCCCAGCATGAGATGACGGGAGAATGCATCTGGTTCCCAAATGTTCTGAGTGACCCCCTGTACCTCCCTGTCTGCACCATGCCGCAGGCTGCTGTTCATTTGGACCATGTTGAACCCTCCCTTCAGAACTCCCAGAACAAAAAGCGCTCACGTGACAAAAATAAACACAGGAAAAATGACATCAGACTGATACTGGAAAGCTGAAAATCCAATCTGCTCAGCTTTCAGAGACAGTGCTGTATAGCTCATCTTTCATGCCATCTCTTTTCACATCAGGTGGTGAAACAACGCTCCCTGTGGGGAGCAGAATGGGATCATGAAGCAAATTAACACGTGTGCGCACCTCCAGAAGGTGGAAATACGATCCGTCGCGTAAATAGAGAGTACGATCGCAGGGCGAGAAAGGTTCGGTAAAACTTAGTGAGGGTACAGCTGAGAGAAATCTGAGGATAGGAGAGGAATTCAGACTCGGCAAGCATTAAACACTGAGGGAGAGGAATAATGCTGGCGTTTTAGAGGACGAGGACGATGCTGATCATTTAGAGAACAGCAATAACGCTCGTGATTTAGATGAAGGGAATAACAGTCATGTTTTGGAATACTGGAATAACACTATTGTTTTAATGGACAGGGACGATGCTGGTGTTTTGAGGACTGGAATAACACTGGTGTTTTAAAGGACAGGGACGATGCTGGTGTTTTGAGGACTGGAATAACACTGGTGTTTTAAAGGACAGGGACGATGCTGGTGTTTTGAGGACTGGAATAACACTGGTGTTTTAAAGGACAGGGACGATGCTGGTGTTTTGAGGACTGGAATAACACTGGTGTTTTTAAAGGACAGGGACGATGCTGGTGTTTTGGAAGACTGAATAACACTGGTGTTTTAAGGACAGGGACGATGCTGGTGTTTTGAGGACTGGAATAACACTGGTGTTTTAAAGGACAGGGACGATGCTGGTGTTTTGAGGACTGGAATAACACTGGTGTTTTAAAGGACAGGGACGATGCTGGTGTTTTGAACTGGAATAACACTGGTGTTTAGGACAGGGACGATGCTGGTGTTTTGAGGACTGGAATAACACTAGTGTTTTAAAGGACAGGGACGATGCTGGTGTTTTTGGAATACTGGAATAACACTGGTGTTTTAAAGGACAGGGACGATGCTGGTGTTTTGGAATACTGGAATAACACTGGTGTTTTAAAGGACAGGGACGATGCTGGTGTTTTGAGGACTGGAATAACACTGGTGTTTTTAGGACAGGGACGATGCTGGTGTTTTTTGGAGGACTGGAATAACACTGGTGTTTTAAAGGACAGGGACGATGCTGGTGTTTTGAGGACTGGAATAACACTGGTGTTTTAAAGGACAGGGACGATGCTGGTGTTTTGAGGACTGGAATAACACTGGTGTTTTAAAGGACAGGGACGATGCTGGTGTTTTGGAATACTGGAATAACACTGGTGTTTTAAAGGACAGGGACGATGCTGGTGTTTTGAGGACTGGAATAACACTGGTGTTTTAAAGGACAGGGACGATGCTGGTGTTTTGAGGACTGGAATAACACTGGTGTTTTAAAGGACAGGGACGATGCTGGTGTTTTGGAATACTGGAATAACACTGGTGTTTTAATGGACAGGGACGATGCTGGTGTTTTGGGGACTAGAATAACACTGGTGTTTTAAAGGACAGGGACGATGCTGGTGTTTTGAGGACTGGAATAACACTGGTGTTTTAATGGACAGGGACGATGCTGGTGTTTTGGGGACTAGAATAACACTGGTGTTTTAAAGGACAGGGACGATGCTGGTGTTTTGAGGACTGGAATAACACTGGTGTTTTAAAGGACAGGGACGATGCTGGTGTTTTGAGGACTGGAATAACACTGGTGTTTTAAAGGACAGGGACGATGCTGGTGTTTTGGAATACTGGAATAACACTGGTGTTTTTAATGACAGGGACGATGCTGGTGTTTTGAGGACTGGAATAACACTGGTGTTTTTAAAGGACAGGGACGATGCTGGTGTTTTGGAATACTGGAATAACACTGGTGTTTTAATGGACAGGGACGATGCTGGTGTTTTGGGGACTAGAATAACACTGGTGTTTTAAGGACAGGGACGATGCTGGTGTTTTGAGAACTGAATAACACTGGTGTTTTAAAGGACCGGGAGCGATGCTGGTGTTTTGGAATACTGGAATAACACTGGTGTTTTAAAGGACAGGGACGATGCTGGTGTTTTGAGGACTGGAATAACACTGGTGTTTTAAAGGACAGGGACGATGCTGGTGTTTTTTGAGTACTGGAATAACACTGGTGTTTTAAAGGAAAGGGACGATGCTGGTGTTTTGAGGACTGGAATAACACTGGTGTTTTAAAGGACAGGGACGATGCTGGTGTTTTGAATACTGAATAACACTGGTGGTGTTTTTAAAGGACAGGGACGATGCTGGTGTTTTTGAATACTGGAATAACACTGGTGTTTTAATGGACAGGGACGATGCTGGTGTTTTTGGGGACTGGAATAACACTGGTGTTTTAAAGGACAGGGACGATGCTGGTGTTTTGGAGGACTGGAATAACACTGGTGTTTTAAAGGACAGGGACGATGCTGGTGTTTTGGGACTGGAATAACACTGGTGTTTTAAAGGAGGGACGATGCTGGTGTTTTGAAATACTGGAATAACACTGGTGTTTTAAAGGACAGGGACGATGCTGGTGTTTTTGGGAATACTGGAATAACACTGGTGTTTTAATGGACAGGGACGATGCTGGTGTTTTGAGGATGGCAACACTGGTGTTTTAAAGGACAGGGACGATGCTGGTGTTTTGAGGACTGGAATAACACTGGTGTTTTAAAGGACAGGAAGCTGGTGTTTTGGAATACTGGAATAACACTGGTGTTTTAAAGGACAGGGACGATGCTGGTGTTTTGAGGACTGGAATAACACTGGTGTTTTAAAGGACAGGGACGATGCTGGTGTTTTGGAATACTGGAATAACACTGGTGTTTTAAAGGACAGGGACGATGCTGGTGTTTTGGAATACTGGAATAACACTGGTGTTTTAATGGACAGGGACGATGCTGGTGTTTTGGGGACTAGAATAACACTGGTGTTTTAAAGGACAGGGACGATGCTGGTGTTTTGAGGACTGGAATAACACTGGTGTTTTAAAGGACAGGGACGATGCTGGTGTTTTGAGGACTGGAATAACACTGGTGTTTTAAAGGACAGGGACGATGCTGGTGTTTTGAGGACTGGAATAACACTGGTGTTTTAAAGGACAGGGACGATGCTGGTGTTTTGGAATACTGGAATAACACTGGTGTTTTAATGGACAGGGACGATGCTGGTGTTTTGAGGACTGGAATAACACTGGTGTTTTAAAGGACAGGGACGATGCTGGTGTTTTGAGGACTGGAATAACACTGGTGTTTTAAAGGACAGGGACGATGCTGGTGTTTTGGAATACTGGAATAACACTGGTGTTTTAATGGACAGGGACGATGCTGGTGTTTTGGGGACTAGAATAACACTGGTGTTTTAAAGCAGCGGTCCCCAACCTTTTTTGCGCCATGGACCGGTTTAATATCAGACGATATTTTCACGGACCGGCCTTTAAGGTGTGGTGGATAAATACAACCAAATAAAACGACAGGACCGGCATAAAAACTGGGGTATTTTTTTAAATCTAATAATAAACCTGAATCCAATGTGAAATCGCAACTTCCTAACATCCTCTCTCCCCCCTAACGCTCTCTGGTCTCTATGGTAAGGGTTCAACAAATCACGTGACCGAGACAAGCGTCTTGACATGCGTCAAGTGTGAGTCGTAGAAGGATGTAACGGAGAGAATCCGCTCATTTTTCAGATCCAGATTAAAAAAGAACGGAAATAACGTAAGTTATTTATTCTTTCTGTGCGGCCCGGTACCAAATGACCCACGGACCGGTACCAGTCAGCGGACCGGGGGTTGGGGACCACTGTTTTAAAGGACAGGGACGATGCTGGTGTTTTGGGGGCCTAGAATAACACTGGTGTTTTAAAGGACATGGCCGGCATCAATGGCCATAAAAATACCAAAGATACTATCTGCCACAGCCATTTGTATTATAATCCTGAAAAAAAAAGAACCTGAAATTCTTCTAGGATTCATCCTATCTCAAAGTTCTAGAAAACTCTGAATCAACAACAACCATCTTTTCAACAAACTGGCAACCTATTTTACAGGAATAAACCGAAAAAGAACGGTATTTGTTTTTCTCCTGTGTGCTGATTGGCTGAGCAGTCCTACCCCCTCTTCCACTCTGGAGCTCAACCTTAACGGATGCTCACAAAATTTGCGGCGTCTCAATCTGACCTGTCAAGAGCAAGAACAGGCGCTTTGCTTTTATCTGCCCTTCGCCGTTGCCAACATCTGGAGGTCTTCCAGCTGTAAATCTCCTCGACTCCGCGGTCCATCCTTTAAGCATGTTTAAGCTGCTACATGGAATCGACCCGCGTGACCTCTGGCACAATTTCTGCCACTCTGCAGGACGGAGACACCGGCTGTCTGCGGCCTCAGATGAATCAGCGTGATTAGAGAGCATAAATAAAAAATAAAAATAAAAAAAAAAAACGGCGAGATGATTATCACTAATTTATTCATAAAAGTGACAGTTTGCAAAGCAGAACAGGGCGAAAGGTCGGCGCGGCGAAACCCCTGCTGTCTGGGAGGATTAGTGCCGAGACAAGTGAGGCAGAGTTTGAGTTTGAGGTTGTTGGTATCAAGGCAACGTGTCTGCCTACTCTCTGCTGTCCGAGAAAGAAACTGCGGTATGAAAAGGACCGAGAGAAACTGCACATTGCTTTAACTGAGTGGCGTTTGTATTAGAAACGATGATAATATCGTTGGAACTAAATGCTCAATAATAGCATCTTACAAGCAAAAACGAGCTAAAGGTATAAACATGTTATTTACACGACACGGAAATAAACGTCTTGTTCGGATTCGCAGGACGTGAATCGAACATGCCGAGCGTTCAGGGCATTTTCTTTTTGCACAAATTGAGCCAAACGACAGAGCTGTAGACCTTTCTGGATATTTGAACGCTCGATGCGAGACATTTTGAAACAGTTACAGTATTAATATCCATGTCCTCCATGCTCGGGCGATTTCGATGTGCACTTGGGAACAGCTTGTTTACATTTTTCCGTCTCGGTATTTCTGAGAGTTTTACAAATACATTTCTAGCCAAACACGCTCCTCAACCCAAGTTTTCTCCCCAATTGAGACGTGACAAATGGACGAATACCGTAGGTGCCAACACGACCGAAACATGTCAGAAAATAAAATCGGACTATACTGAAAGCTTATCGCTCAATATCTTGTCAGACAGAACCGTAGAACAAGTCTGAATGTACATAAACCAAGCATGAAGGGCTCAAAAAGCCCAAACTATTTCATTACCGCTATAAATTTCTACCTTGGCTTTTCTTTCGAATCAATCCTTCCATTTTCAGACTACCGTTTCGGCTTTGCCTCGAGAGAGCGTGTATAAATCATGGCCTGTGGAGTGCTGGCTCCAAACATGCCCCGATGCCTCCAAAACGACATTGGGCCTGATCTCCGGTTTCACCCCTCCTGGGCCTGATCGATAGATCAGGCCTAGCTTTTACCCTGGGAGCTTCTAATGGCAGGAAGTCCTGGAGCCAGCGTAATGCTATCTCTGCATCAAGGGAGGGAGGGAAGAGGAAGGGAAGAGCGGAGAGATCCCGACGCAGTTCTCAGTAATAACTCCAACATACACAGAGCACCCAGGCTCACTCATCAGCCATTAAAACGAAAGAAATGGCAAAAAAAGGAAAGGGAACTTCAAAAGGACAGGAGCAGAGCAGCAGGACTGGAGCTGAGCGCCACTCAGTCTGGAGGCAGGACGCTTTATCAGGGCCTGCTATGGATGTGCATAACTGCATGAGCATTAACTAAATCTCCTCCTGAGTGGCGTGTTCAGAGATATGGACAGCACCGAGGTGCCACTGGCTTCCAAAAAGCCCCACGGAGCTCTACAAGCAGCGGGATCCTCCAAGAGAGACGCTGAGGTAATGGCTTCCTTATGGGCTCGCCTGGCAAGACTGATGGGCTGACAGAAGGTATGTTAAATATCTCCTCCTCTGACGGCAACACTGGGAGCCTGACCCTTTTGAAAGGGAAGGCTTAACAAGAAACCAGGGAGATCAGTGAGCTGTAATATGTCACTGGGAGTTAAAGGACTGCTGGGAAGCTCCTGTAGGACCGTATGGAGCGTCTACATAGGGCTTGTCGGGGGCATCTTTTAATGCGCTAGACAAAAGAAGTTTAACGGTTTAGAAAGAGATCGCTCTTGGAAGTTCGCAAGATGACAGTGGTACAGTTCGGCTCACAGACACAAAGTGTGCAGCTTAATATTTGTGCCAAAATTTGCTCAAGAATAAAAAAAGTTTGCAAAAAGTAAGAAAAAAAACAGCTTCACCTGAGAGCAAAGCAGCATGACCAGCTCCACCACCGAGGTACTCGACTTCATACACACCAGACCTGATGGAGAATGGAGAAAAGAAGGCATTAGGCACCCTATTCTACATTTACGTTCATTAATATTAATGTTAATGTGTTATGTAGGGAAAAATCTTTTCCAAATACACCGTCATGATAAACATTTCTACATTTCTTCATTAATATTCATCACGGCTACAGGCATATAAATAATCAGTGGTGGACAGGGTGGTGTGATGCAGCTCAACATAAAGCCAAGCTACTGGTTCCACTCCAAAGTTATTTTCTTTGTCAATAAATAATGTCCCGAATTTCTTTATTCGTCTTACACCAAAGCAATTTGTAGAAATGAAATACACCGAAAATTAACGCTGTGGAACGTCCACAAACCGAGTTTGTCCCTGTTATCATTGATGTTAGAATAGCCTTTTTTCGACTCTCTTGCAGTTAATAAAACAAATAATTGTATCTTCTCATGTGACCGACAAACCCTAAAGCACAAAATCTTTTGTCCTGAAGACCTTCCCATGGCAAGAAACGTCTAACTTGTACCTCTGACTTGAACTTTATCTTTACAAAGGTTTATATTATGTGTATCATCCACCATACAAGTCCTAGTGAATTAGCTGCTACTACAGAAACGATAACATACACTAATAGAACACGAACATTAATATAAACCCGTGATTTGCCTCAAAACCGAACTACTGTCAGAACTTCAGCGCCTTCTGACCAATCAAAACCGAGAATTCAGCATTAGTGTTACGACAATGATTATGAGATCTGCTGCGTTTGTGTAAGTAAGCCTGTTTAAGTGTGGATTCATGTAGAGCTTCCGGTACGATATACAGCCGCTGTCATGTCAAAAGCCCGTCTTTCAGACGGCTAACGGTTCTCCGAGTGCAAGATAATGTCTCTGGGGTGGTTAGAGGTCATCTTCTGCATGTCAGACTGAGATTACTTTAAAGAACATAAATTGTTGCGTATCTTTTCTAAATCCTCGGATTGCCCCGATGGCGCCAAGAGCAATAGCAGCCAAGAGCAGCGATACATTCTTGTTGAGGAAAATTCGAGTAAACATAATAAGGTCACCGAAAATCCTCTCAGACACTCAACAGCACACGACTAAACAGATTTAATTTCCCAAGAGAAATGCATGAGGCAGAGCGACATGGAGTGATACAACGAGTTTTGAGAGAATCTTGTCTCTGTAGTTTCAAGAGTTTCATGTCAAATATCATTTTGTGTTTCTTCCTGTATAGGCGATAGAGATGATTAACCCTAGCGTTTTACGGTTAGCATTAGTGTTTGGGGTGAAGTGTTTCTTTCATTATGGCACCCACGCCGTGAGTGTCTTCCAATCAGAATCGAGAATTCAACATCGTTGAGGTGTAAAAATCCTATATCCTATATCAGTAGCATGAATCCTCTTGTGTGTAACTGTTGTCTATATCGCTGTATATGGACTGTGTATGCATAGTCGCTGAAGGATTTGGCTTTGGATGGTAAAATATCTTCTCAAAACCAGAAGCACAGCTTGTAAACACCCCTACGGTTGTTATCGCCTGTGAAATGAATTAGGAATCCTTTATCCTGAAACTAATAGAAATTTGGGTCACTACTTACATGGGTTCAGGAAACGCACAACAAAAGGGGTAACATAAGCGGACAACCAGAGCTCCGGATAGCCCGAGATAGAGACCTTCGCCGTGTTTCTATTAGCATCTTGTAACACAATTCCACTAACTTTATCTGGATCATGATCGACATATCCGTATATATATATTCGAATTCGAACCATTGGGAGAGCTTTGTTCTTCTCCTAAAAACACCAGGAAACACTGGGAGGAAAACAAAAAAAACGAAACGCAAAACGCTGTAGAAATGCCAGCGGTGTCAGTACGGTGTCTGAATGCTAGCTCCGACAGTTCGTCAACCTCAGCTATATCGCTGCAGTTCATAATCCTAGACGATTGCGCAGGACTTTGTGTTTTCCTGCTCGCGGAAATATTAACGTTTGTACCTGTTCATGATCTTCAGTTAGTTTAATTGACCAAAACAATCAACCGATTGTAATCGGTTACTAACAAATGAATGAAAACGCATCATTAGATTTCGACGCATCACACGGTACCGTAGGGTCACGGTAATGAACCATTTGAGTTCTCTGTTGCATCCTAGAGAGTTCCAGGCATGATACACTCAGACAGTGCACTTCCTGTTTGTATCTGTATTTGGTTCGAACACATCTGTTCGTTCGGAATAATGTCCTTAGTCGGTTACGTCCATAGTTCCCATACGGAGACACTTAAAGGCAGGATGTGAAGTTTTCAACATTGAAGTGGTGGTGTTGTTGGTTTGCTCTATATCTAGGAGTAGGATATATCATGCTTGAGGGGGAAAAATAGTCAAATAGTTTCTTTCTCCAGTTAAAGTTGGTCATTTTATAAACGAGTGCAGTGGTGAGTATTTGATATCTTTAAACAAGCTATCAAGCTGATAAGCAGAAATAGATACGAACATATCTGTTTTCATGCATATTTGTCAGTTCCTCAGCATGCTGGTGGACAGGTCAGCCATCTTAACCGCTCCAAATCTTCCACCGTGTCATTGAGACGTCCTCTTAAATCTGAATGATCGCTTCCACGCTATTCAAACTGCAGGAGCTACAACTGTAATATTTCAGAGGCCAAGTATCCTTGGCCCCGTCCTTACAATCCCTCTTTCACATTTATGAGGCTGAGGTCGTGTTCCAGCATGGCGTACACGCTGTGACCTCTAAACGGGCGGCGTGAACCCTTACTCTCAGTCCATCCTCCCATAAGTCAGGTGGCTGCTTGACCCCAGGCTCACGCTGCTGGACAAACTAAATGCATTCTATTTAAACAGAGCCATGCCAAGCTTTTCCAGTTAATGGCACTGTGCCTGAATGTGTCATTGTCAGACGGCTGTGGCAGCTCCACGTCAGGCTGCCGAGCATTCACAACAAGCGCACTGTTCCACCATGGGGCCTCGATCTCAACTCCAAGTGCACGAGAGTGGTTCAGGGGGCCGGGCAGGACATAATTGCCCCTAGTGACCGTGGGTCTGAAGGGGGGACGGGCAGGGGCTTGACCCTTGATGCCGTGTCGGGTGATGGATGGTGGGTAATTACGGGTAAATACGGCGCCTTTGCACCGGCGAACAGTATTTCAGCTGTGAGAGAGAGGAAGTGAGGAAGGTGGGGAAGAAAACAGGCATCTCTTCTTCTGGGCTGCAGGATGGATGGATGGAGGAATGGTGCCGATGAAG
>CM022759.1:31699063-31724063 GCA_012411365.1 Ameiurus melas | reverse complement strand
CAGATAGATAGATATACAGGCAGGCAGACAGATAGATATACAGGCAGGCAGGCAGACAGATAGATAGGCAGGCAGGCAGGCAGGCAGACAGACAGGCAGGCAGATAGATAGATAGATAGATAGATAGATAGATAGATAGATAGATAGATAGATAGATAGATAGATAGATAGATATACAGGCAGGCAGACAGATAGATAGATAGGCAGGCAGACAGATAGATATACAGGCAGGCAGATAGATAGATAGATAGATAGACAGACAGACAGACAGACAGATAAGCAGGCAGACAGATAGATAGATATACAGGCAGGCAGACAGATAGATAGATAGATATACAGGCAGGCAGACAGATAGATATATAGGCAGGCAGACAGACAGATAGATATACGGGCAGACAGACAGACAGATAGATAGATATACAGACAGACAGACAGACAGATAAACAGACAAGTAGATAGACCGATAGAAAAATTAAACAAAACAAACGAATGAGAAAAAGAAAATCAAAAGAAAGAACAAAACCAAAAAGGAAAACAGAAAAATTGGATTAAAGAAAGAAAGAAATGAACAAACAACAAAGACAAATAAACAAACAAATAAAAAATGAATGAAAGGGTGGATGAAAGAAAAAAACAATGAAACAAACTAACTACAAAAAGGAAAGACAAGGAAAAAGACTAGATTGATAAAAAAAACCTACACAAAAGAAAGAAAGATTCGGAGGTTTCTCTATAACACTAGCTGTATTTCTGTTTTATTAAGAGAGAAAAAAGAGAGAAAACAGGAACTAACTTCATTTCGCGGATGTTACACACTAAACTAAAAATGGATAAAAAGCATGTTCTTTAAATTATTTTTTTTTAAAATTGTAATCGTTGCAAAATTGCTGTAATATAAGAGCCATGAAGTACTTGTAGGTGTCACGTCAACATCAGCATCGGCATCAAATTATAACTCCCAGGAGTCATCACAGTCTACAGACCTGACCACCACGAACCTTAGTTCCCACAATGCTCTACAGCCTACAGACCTGACCACCATGAACCTCAGTTCCCACAATGCTCTACAGCCTACAGACCTGACCACCATGAACCTCAGTTCCCACAATGCTCTACAGCCTACAGACCTGACCACCACGAACCTCAGTTCCCACAATGCTCTACAGCCTACAGACCTGACCACCACAAACCTCAGTTCCCACAATGCTCTACAGCCTACAGACCTGACCACCATGAACCTCAGTTCCCACAATGCTCTACGGCCTACAGACCTGACCACCACAAACCTCAGTTCCCACAATGCTCTACAGCCTACAGACCTGACCACCATGAACCTCAGTTCCCACAATGCTCTACGGCCTACAGACCTGACCACCACGAACCTCAGTTCCCACAATGCTCTACGGCCTACAGACCTGACCACCATGAACCTCAGTTCCCACAATGCTCTACAGCCTACAGACCTGACCACCACGAACCTCAGTTCCCACAATGCTCTACAGCCTACAGACCTGACCACCACAAACCTCAGTTCCCACAATGCTCTACAGCCTACAGACCTGACCACCACGAACCTCAGTTCCCACAATGCTCTACAGCCTACAGACCTGACCACCACGAACCTCAGTTCCCACAATGCTCTACGGCCTACAGACCTGACCACCATGAACCTCAGTTCCCACAATGCTCTACAGCCTACAGACCTGACCACCACGAACCTCAGTTCCCACAATGCTCTACGGCCTACAGACCTGACCACCACAAACCTCAGTTCCCACAATGCTCTACAGCCTACAGACCTGACCACCACGAACCTCAGTTCCCACAATGCTCTACAGCCTACAGACCTGACCACCACAAACCTCAGTTCCCACAATGCTCTACAGCCTACAGACCTGACCACCACGAACCTCAGTTCCCACAATGCTCTACAGCCTACAGACCTGACCACCACAAACCTCAGTTCCCACAATGCTCTACAGCCTACAGACCTGACCACCATGAACCTCAGTTCCCACAATGCTCTACAGCCTACAGACCTGACCACCATGAACCTCAGTTCCCACAATGCTCTACAGCCTACAGACCTGACCGTCATGAACCTCAGTTCCCACAATGCTCTACGGCCTACGCAGGGGCCTTTTGCCCCTGTAACGATGGCCTTCTTCACTTGCATCGACACCACTCAATCTGCTCATCCGTCGATCATCCAATTACATCTGAGCATGTGAACCTGGATTTATTTAGCATCCTAAATACTTCATGCAGCCCCTCGAATTGAAGCCGAAAGCCTACACTTCGACCGCGTCTCGAGTTTGCTTCATTTCAAAAATCCACCGCGGTGGTGTACAGAGGCAAAGTTAATGAAAATCGCATCGCTGTCCAAATACTTATGGACCTGACTGTATATTTTACGCTATGAAATGGTTCTATTATCACTTACATTACAGCAGCCGTAAACAAACAGACAAACAAACAAACAAAGCACTAACACTGGAGACTCCTTCCATACGTGTTAAATAAGCATCTTACAAAAACCGTCACCGTATCAACGATGAGACGTTGTTGTTTTTTTGTTTTCTTTCAAATAACGACACGTCTTTTAATATCTGCTTGGCAATAATACTCGGCGATAACGTGAAACCCCCGCGACGTGAACGAGCGGTTGCTACAGTAACGATAAGGTGTTAGAAATAAACCCCGTGACTTTCAGCTGCACGACTGTCAGAGCTGCAGTTATTGAAAAATCACTCAACACCTCGGGCCAATCAGAACAGAGAACGCGACAGCACTGTGATATAAAATGGAATGTCATAGCGACATGCATGGATTCGTGTGACGTACTGTATTTGTGAATACCTTAGAAGTCACTTCCTTGCGAATAAGAATGATGAATGGAGTGAAATCGCTGCTCGGGTGAGGATTAGTTAACGTGATGCGCTTGAGAGAGAGTGTCTCGCAGTCGTACACAGGTTAGACATCAGAGTCTCCGCAGCCAGACACCTTCATCATTGACTTCACACTCTCTCTGAGTGCTGCCGGTTACTGCTGCCATGGCAACTGATCTGCCATTCCGAGTGCGGGAGAAGAGCCGACGTGTGTGTGTGTGTGTGTGTGTGTGTGTGAAGTGGAAAGACCCTCAGAGAGAAAAGAGTCTCACATATATATATATATATATATATATATATAGCACACACACACACACACACACTATCCTTTTTGCATGTAAACAATAGCTAGGCGATGTGATTTCTGTCACAAGAATGGATGGACTCAAGGTCAGAACAGTCTCCACACACACACACATAACTTAGATACTCTAGTTATTTTATATTAGCACTTAATAAGCACTGCTTGACAGTTCACACACACACACACACACACACACACACACACACACACACACACATATTCGCCGCCTGAGGTGATGTGTAAGGTGTAGGATGTCTTGTTTGTCGTAACCTCGGCAGCAATGACAAAAGCAAGCCATGTGATCTTTCACCTGAGCTGGAAACAAAAGAAAAAGCTCCAGCATCGCAAAGCAGATAATGACACACACACACACACACACACACACACACACACACACACACACACACACAGTGACAGACTCTCACACGCTCACACACTCAGTCACTGACCGCAGTCCCCCTCTGGTGGCAATGTTCTGCTGCTGCATTGTTTTTTTTTTTTTTGTACCGCCTGAACACACACACACACACACACACACACACACACACACACACACACGCGCGCATACGCATGCGTGCACAACGAATGCACAGGATGGTGAGATTTGTGATGGAAAAAAAAAACAATAATGCTTCAGCATAATTCGTCATGAAGTAAAAAGAAAGAAAGAATGAAGACAAAGAAAATACATGGCAATGCGTAAATGCAGAAAAGTGGTAACTCTGTACCAGGCTTGGGGGAGTAACGGAATACAGGTAACGGCGTTACGTGATCAGGATACAGAAAAAACAACAACAACAAAAAAAAAGTCTACATTTGAGAAAATGTCCGGGATTCGTCTTTAGTTTCGTTATGATGTGCTTATGGTCTAATCATCATGTCTGCGCATGTTCGCATCGCTCTAACCCCTCTCTGTAAGTCCCGCCTTCTCACACACCGATCGGTCGATTATAAAAGACTTGCACCAACTACTGGCCAAATACCTGCTTCTCAACCGTTAGCCTACTCTCAGCGACACGTGAAGGCGAAGCGCCGTTGCGTACGGCGTCGAACAGTTACCTGACAATAGCAGCAAATAACGATGTCGAAACAATGCCCATGGCCATATAAGGTCATTCTGAATTTCACATCGATTCGTATTACATCGTCATTCAAATGTGTAAATGATGGCAGAAGGTACACTCATGGCGTCTGTTAATTCTGTGTCTTGCATTCATAGTAACACAATGCAGTTTTCTCCACTTCATAATAAGAGCTATAAATCAGACCTTTATAATGCCCCACTACCACTCAGAACTCTTACTGTGAAAGGTGGGATGGTCTCCTCCTCCTCCTCAAAGTAGCACTGGTGACGTTTAAATGAGTTATACTGTATTATATATATTCGCTTGATAGATCTAGAACCGTTTTACATGTGAATGCTTTGCGGAGGTAAATGTAGATCACTTTTCGCAGTTAGCTAGCTCGATTTTTGCTAACAAACATGAGGCATGCAGGGTTTTCCCACCGCTTTGTACAGAGGTTGAACAGTAGCGTTGTTTACATTCGTCAATACTGTTTATCCTTCGTCTTAGCTTTATAGCTTTAAGCTTCCACAGCTTCCCAGTTATAGACTGAACACAAGAGACGGCGGTTAGCAAACCTACATCGCGACCAATTCAGAATTTCCACCTCTGTCGCAGACGTTTTACACAAATCAGAGAGTAGTGCCGGCTCAGAATAATTATTAACATCGTTAACGTTACAGCGTTACGACTGGAAACAAATACGACTGTAGTGAATGAACTGGAAATGCAGGGACTGTGGTTAATACAATGCGGAAGTGTTTTGTAGCCCATTAGAAATGGCAAAAAACACAAGCCCATACGGTGACGGAACTAAATTGTGTTCTTGAAGTCTAAGTGTATGGTCCATAGAGTGTACACTGTCTCACCTCATGTTCTCCATGGTGTCCTCGGGCATGGGCCCGACCGTCTGCACTGCAGGAAGGTTCTTACTGGTGGCTCCGTTCACAAAGCTGGACGACGACGAGCTGGAAGAAGTGGCAGGGTCTGCAGCTCCTAGCAGACATGAGATAAACACACATTTGAAATGTTCTCTATACACTAACGCGACTTAGCAACGAGATGTCCCCCTTTTCCAAGGACGACTTCTACAAACGTCTATAGAACATCGCGGTGCTGGAAACCAAAATCCATCGGTTCGAAATGAACGTGGAAGTGAATGGATTATGTGGGAACGACACTACTTCATCATGGACCCAAAACAGTGGACATGAGCATGCTAAAACATGGCTAATTAGCACTGACAAGACTACCAAGAAGCAGGAGACCCGTGTACCAGGCAATAAATCTAAAAGCGGAAGTCCTCCCTGGAAGTCTCTTGGTGCAAAGCCTAAGAGTAAATTATTTCCCTGTTAAATGGGAGGACGAGTAATAAGCAGAGCCGAGCACACTGGGATAGCTGCGAAAGGGAGAGTTAGCAACAAACCTCCCCAACAACCGAGCGCGCAACTGGAGAACAGATTTGCAGGACCCTGGATCTCCATCTCATGACCTGGAGAACAACCAATGCTCACACAGCAGGGTAAGACCTGGGAGTAAAAGGCCACAGGGAAAGCTAATGCCTGGGCCTCAAACTCTGATTCTGGGCAAGTTTGCTGAGAAAGATGTAAGAAGCACGTACAGTCAGAAACCTCTGGGGTGTTCAATTCTCATGTGATTGGTCAGAAGGTGTTGAGGAATTTTCAATAACAGAAAATATAAGCACCCTGTTGTTGATTATTTTCCCGCTCAAGTGTTTCCAAGTGATTCCATACTTATAAGGACTTAACAGCTGTATTGCTGTTGTTTCCTTTAACGGCTAGCTACTCATGGATTGTATTATTCCTCACTTGTAAGTCTCTCTGAATAAAAGTGTCTGCCAATTGAATAAACGTAAATATAAAAACAGTGATACAACACCTCGGAATTCCATACGCAGTGCCATATTCACTTGAGAAAGAGAAGAAAAAAAAAAAAAAACACTGACTACTAAATTATCTTTCAAACGCATCTTCATGCTGCCACCAAACCCATAATGTTGCCCTTTGCAACATATTACAATATATTTTTGGTCAGGAAACAG
This sequence comes from Ameiurus melas, assembly GCA_012411365.1. Lineage (NCBI taxonomy): Eukaryota > Metazoa > Chordata > Actinopteri > Siluriformes > Ictaluridae > Ameiurus > Ameiurus melas. Next base: position 31,717,745 of record CM022759.1, on the reverse strand, counting down.
CATAACTACATCAACAGCAGCCATCAACCTCCTCCCCATGAGAGCTCTGATCACTGTCTACATTCTTCTCATTTCTGTTCCTGTCAAAGCCTCATCTACACCGCAGCTCCTTTGGCCCCCAACATGTGATAGATACATCACAGGGACGGACTGTCACCGCCTGAAAGCGTGAGCCGTCTCGAGACAGCCGAGGACGGGAACTCTATTACGCAGCCATCATTCGGCTTGGCAGAGACAGGCATCCCTCGTTGATGTTAGGAGACAGAACGTCTCATGGATCCATCCTGGAGCAGACTTTGGTCAAATCCAAAATCGATTCCATGCACTTTCCCTTGTTGCCTTTCTGGCAGAGGTGAGGAATTTACAACCCCAATTCTGAAAAAGTTGGGGCAGAATGGAAAATTAAAAAAAAAAAAAACAACCACCAAAAAACAAACAAACAAACAAACAAACAAACAAACAAAAAGAGTCACTTGAAAATTCAATTCATTTTTAACTGTTTTACTTTGTGAATTTAATTTATTCAGGAAAATAGACACTCGTTTCAAATCTGAGGGCTGTATTCATTTGAAATCGGACCGTCGGCCCACAAAATGCGATTCCACTATGCTACTCTTCATCTCAGATGAGACCGAGCCAAGAGAAGTAGGCGGAGCTTCTGGACAGCGTTGATGTACGTTTTCTGCGTTTCATAGTAAAGCCTTAACTTGCATCTGTGGATGCAGCGGCGAATGGTGTTGACTGACAAAGGTTTTCAAAGTATTCCCGAGCCCATGTCAGACATTTAGAAATGACACCAAATGAATGCAAAGTTCTTCTCACGGTCATCTTAGCATTGCAATATGGAAAGGTAATCGTTCCAGAAAGACGATTGGTGGTAAAGGAGTTGTAAACCAGACTGGATTACCTTCACTTCATACACAGACTACAGCGTTATATTAATACCATGAACCATCCTGTATTTCAGTGCCATTTTTGTTTCGGCTTTCGGATTGGATTCACTTATTGAATGGTTTTGTTCATCTCACGAACATCTGGTTCCTTTCAGCACTTGCAAAAGGTTCTTCATGACTAAGATAGAGGTGCTAATAGTTATTACTTAGCGTCATGGCACTAAGTAAAGACTTAGAGATGCTCATCATCCTTGATTAACTTCTTTCTAATGCTTCTTTAACACCAGCTTCAGCATTAATACGCCACATACCACAGCACTGTTGAATTCTCAACTCTGATTAGTCAGAAGGGGTTGATTTTGATTTTGATTTGAGAACAGCAGCTATAATGAGAGTAGAGGCTAGAACTTAAGTGATAGCAGCGACTGATTTGTTCGTGGACATTTCACAACATTAAAAGCAACTATAAACAGATAAAAAAGCAGGATAGGTTATTCTTTAATAATCAAAAATATAATCGCTGGTAAATTACTGTGATATAGAAGGAATAAAACACGCCGGGGTGCTGCTATTCGTCCAATAGCAGTAACATTAACAAAGTTGTATAAATTGATGAGATTTTTAATAATAATAATACTACTACTACTAATAATAATAATCCAAATACTTCTGCATTCACCAACGTTCAAAGCCTCAATGTGTAAACAATGAGCAATATGAACAAGACCGTAACAAAACCTTTCAGCTTGCTGAAAAGCAGGTTTTTAATATTTAACCCTGGAGAATTAACATGTTTGTGAATTTATGTGCAATTATTTTTAGTCAGGGTTTCAATAAACACTTAGCACAGGGGTATTGCATTAACATGTAACCAAACAAATCAGAACGTTGATTTACTTTGTTATTGAACAAAATAGTACTGTACTTACAGGTTATTCATGACAAATGAAATATTTGGTGATGGTAATTCATGTAGAAAAGATTGTTAGAGAAGGTTGTTATCCATTTTCTATCGACTTGCTCTGGCTTTAATCTGCATTGAGGTCTTTGAGCTTTTCTGGATCTTTAGCAATTTTGTTACAGCAATTATTATCAGTATTATTATTTGTATAATAATGATAATTATTATTATTATTATTAGTAGTAGTAGTATATTTATTGTTATTCCTCAACCACTACTACCTATTATTATTATTATTATTATTATTATTATTATTATTAATAATAATAATAATAATAATAATAATAATAATAATAGTAGTAGTAGTAGTAACAGAAGTAGTAGTAGTAGTAGTATTAGTAGTATCATTATTATTGTTGTTATTATTATCCATCCATCCGTCTTCTATGCCGCTTTATCCTTTTCAGGGTCACTGGGAGACCTGGAGCCTATCCCAGGGAGCATCAGGCAGGCGGGTACACCCTGGACAGGGTGCCAATTGTTGTTATTATTATTATTATTATTATTAACATTATTTGCAACAATTTTTGCAGACTTAAGTCATTGATGTTGCAAATGATGTGGGGCACCATAATAAAACCCATACATGAGTATTATAGTATAAAATAGTGCAGTATAGTGATTTCAAATAAATTAGGTGTAAAATAAGGTGGGTCTGGGTCGTGTTTCTGTCATATTCAGTATACTGATATTTCAAATCTAATTCACAGAATGCAATTTTATTCTTTTTTTTCGAATAAATATAGGTCTATTTTAATGACTCGTGTCTCCACTACTGTCGTTTGACACTGAAAAGGGATTTCACATAGATGCAGCAGGTTAAGGGAGTCACGAAATGAAACACAGAGCGTATCTTTAAGTACATCTTCATGTAAAAGTGGACACTAGCTCCTCTCTGCAGGTACTGATGCTTTAGATGGGCTCACTATAGCAGTGAACAGAGACCTCTAGTGTACAGAGATGGTCTTTAAGCCTGAATCTCATTTAATAACTCCACTCGAAGAATTCTGCTCATGTACATCCATCCATCCATCCATCCATCTTCTATACCGCTTATCCTTTTTCAGGGTCACGGGGAACCTGGAGCCTATCCCAGGGGGCATCGGTCACAAGGCGGGGTACACCCTGGACAGGGTGCCAGTCCTTGCTCATGTACATTTTTATATAATTCTAATATAAAATGCGCGCTTTAGTAAGGACGCAGAGTGCGATTGTGACTATTATATACAAATCGACCAACGTTGTAAACAGGTAAAAGTGTGTCTTTGAGGTGAGGAAATGATGCGAATCCATTTGTTTACCTGTGGTGTTGATCATACTTTTAGGTGTAGCAGAAGTCGCAGTGAAGATGTTGGGAGTGCTTCCTGAGCTCGCCATGGAGGAACTGGAAGTGACCACAGTGTTAACTGCCATGCTGCCAGCTGGAGGCTTCTTAGCTTGGACTACCACACTCCTAGAGAGAGAGAGAGAGAGAGAGAGAGAGAGAGAGATTAGATCTGTAATCTTAATGTTGTGTGTATAATAGTCCTTTAAGTCTTATACTCAGTGTTAGGATGTAGGAACTTTTTGTTTTGCTTTTAACGATTGATTCTGATTTATCTGGGTAACAATTCATACTCGTACATCTATAATTAATATTTTTGCATTCACGGAACAATATGCAGAATTCATATAATCCTTGTTTAAAATATATGCCTCTTGATAAATAAATACATAAGTAAATCCCAAGAGGTCAGAATTGTTCCAAAATTACTGAGAGGTGCCAGAACTTTTTCACAAGATACAAGTAAGGTTTGACGCCGTTATAACGCCATGAAATGGACAAATAAGCTCCTACAGAATATTTATCGCGCATTCATGCAGGGTAATAATTACATATCCTGTTTGACCACATTGTACATTTTTATATCGGAGACCTTTGTTTATTTTTATTGTATTGTTTATTGTTTTAAATGAATATTTGTTTAGATTTTAGATCTGAGCACACTGCATCGTACGGTTTTGATTCTTTCCGTTTAATATCGATCATTTAGTTCCAGTTTTTGGTTTACTTTCGGACACTTTCTTTTTGTCCCCTCGCTTTGCTGTCATGTAAATGTCACGGATGTTTGTATGAAGTTTATATGTTTGCAGGCCGAGCGCACGGACAGAAATGTCAGGTGATGTTCGCATGATGGTGCCCAGACCCGGAGGATCAGGAGCAGACGTGGAAGAAGAGTAAACATCCTGGCCTCATGCACGCATGTGCGTGTGAGAGAGATAGAGTGTGTATATGTGTGTATCGGTGTGTGTATGTGTGTAAATGCTAAACTGCTTCCCCCCTAAAACCTCGGTGAACCACATTACACCAAACAAAATGTCAAAACGAGAAACTCAGCCTGTAACAGCTGGTAGATCCAGGGCACTGTTTCCCTGGTGCAGTCAAGCATGCGTGTATTTAGAATTATATATATGATATATATATATACATATATGTACACACATACACACACACACACTCAACCACAATTCCAAGTTGAGACGCTGTGTACAATGTAAATAATTGTAAATACACACAGAATGTAATGATTTGCAAATCTCATAAACCCGTCTGTTATTCCCAATAGAACATAGAGAACATATCAGATGTTTAATCCGAGGACATGTACTGTTTTAAGGGAAAAAAAAATAAGTTCATTTTGAATTTGATGGCCGCGACACGTCTCCAAAAAATTTGGCATGGGGGCAACAAAACGCTGGGAAAGTAAGCGTCAGTAAGAAGAAACAGCTGGAGGTTGACTGGGAACGGGTCAGTAAGATGATTGGGTAGAAAAAGAGGATCTTGGAGAGTCTCTCAGAAGTGAAGATGGCCAGAGGTTCACTAATCTGCGAGAAACTGCGTCTACAATTTGTGGAACGCTTTCAGAACAATGTTCCTCAATGTAAACTCACGAAGACCATGAAAATGTCATCCTCTACAGTACATATTATCAGCAAAAGATTCTGGAGAAATCTCTGTGCGCAAGGGACGAGGGTGAAAATTAATATCGCATGCCCATGATCTTCAGGCCTACAGGCGGAACTGCATTAAAAACAGGCCTGATTCTGTAATGGAAATCACTGCATGGGCTCAGAAACCCCTCCAGAACTCACTGTCTGTGAACACAGTTCACCGTGACATCCAGAAACGCTGGTTAAAGCTCGATCATGTAAAGAAGAAGCCATAAGTGAACATGATCCAGAAACGCCGCCGTCTTCTCCGGGCCAAAGCTCATTTAAAATGGACCGAGGCGAAGTGGAAAACTGTTCTGTGGTCAGATGAATCCGAATTTTTAATTCTTATTGGAAACCATGGACTATGCACTATGGTCTTCTAAACTAAACAGGACTAAAGAGGAGAAGGACCATCTGGCTTTTCATCAGCGCTCAGTTCAAAAGCCTGAATCTCTGATGGTATGGAGGTGCATTAGTGCCAGTGGAGTGAGCAGCTTGCACATCTGGAAAGGCACAATCAACGCAACATCTGTTTCCATCCAGATTCCATCCAAGCTTCACTTCTGAGAGACTCTGCCGCTCTAAGATACTCTTTTTATACCCAATCATGCTCCTGACCTGTTGCCAATTAATCTAATCGGTTACAAAATGTTCCTCTAGCGCTTTCGTTTTACTTACACTTCCTTTTCCAGCCTTTTCTTGTCCCTGTCCCAAATTTTTGGAAACGTGGTGCGGCCATCAAATTCTAAATGACCTTTTTTTCCCCCCCTTAAAACTTAAAAATTTCCTTAAAATTCGCTCAGTTTAAACATCTGATACGTTTTCTATGTTTTATTGTGAATAGCATACGGGTTCATGAGACTCGCAAATAATTGCATTTATTTACATATATTCAGATTTTACACAGTGTCCCAACTTTTTTTTTGGAATTGGGGTTGTATATACAAACATATATGATGCAAAACTTTTGGCACTGAATAAATACACAGACAAAATACACAGACATCTTTATTTCAGTTAAAATCACTACGATCGTCTCTTTAAAGCTGGTATATAATTAGTTACTTTGTAACTGATGTCGTTTATGTTGTAATAAAGAGTGCTGACGTGTACACATTTTTATACTTTTAGTTAGTGAATGTTACATACGTAACGCAGGTTTAAAGTCATCGTGGGTATATAACTCGGCCTTACGCACCTTTATAATGAAAACTCCATATTGTACTTTAAGGAACGAAGATATACCTTCAAATCCCACCAAAAAAGGTACTAAACTATACATTTCAGGTGTAAACACTTGTATGCTGACGGTGTGATACACCTTTAAAATTCCTTTTAAATACATCAATTCAGCCTTATGGACTTTATTGAGGTATGAAGTATTCCAAGAAACATTTATATTAAATCTTGGAGAACGATAATATACCTGTGGATGTATAACCGTGTTTTTCAGATACAAATACTTGGGCAATGTCTTATATCTTTTTACACACTGGATATTTAGCAATGTAGGTTTAAAATTCATCTCAGGTACATCATTTGGCATTTATAGTGGTGAGACTTCGGGGAATAAAACTGTATCTGTAAATTCCTCACCAAAAAAGTAAATATCGGTAAATTCCACTCGGAAATGAGTCAAATTTGTGCATTTCAGAGTGTATCTCAGGCACAGACATTGGCCGCTCAGGTGGTATCGTAAAATGTATGACTATTAAATACTTATTCAGTCGAGATTGAGGGTGTAATACACTTTTAAAGTTCCTGTCAAGGACATCGATTGGGCCGTACAAACCTTATTGAGGTACGAGGTATTCCAAGGTACATTTATATTCAAATCGTAGAACAAAAATGTACCTGTAAATGCTAAGCAAAATATACAAATCTGTGTATTTCAGCCGAAAATGCTTCTTACTACGACGATTTCTTTAGTCAGGGAATTTTAAAAAAACGTAACCGTATGCAAATATCTTCAGGTAGATTGTATATTAGAAATATGCATATTTTGTAACTTCAGTTATTGGAGTTGTATGTATTGGGATGTAATATATCTTTAAAACTAATTATAGACTTTTATTTATATACACTTACACTGGAATTACCTTGTTACTGAGTGCCTGTGTGTACAAGTTTATTTTGTACAGTTGTTATACATGTCCAGTCTGCAGCCCAATCAGATGGTGCACATAATAATGAGGTATGCAATTATATTAACTATGCGTACTTCGACCTAAATAAGCAAATCATACTAAGAGAAAATAGTCAAGAAGATATGAAACGCGGACACAGCTAAATTTAACCTGTGCTTTTCCTATCGAAGAAAAACAACGTTGACACAGAAATGCGAAATCCCCCCCCCCCCAAAAAAAAAGTACCCACAAATCCCTCTTACACATCAGTCCTACACGTCGTGAATCAATTTTTACACCGAGCGTATCGTGTTTGCATTCGGTCGGCCTGCTACGTTAGCTTAGCATAGCAAGTGCTCAGAAACCAAAATAAACGCATAAATAAATAAACAAATGCTACGGCTAAACTCCTCATCCCGTCACGTTCCCATGCGCGGATGTTCGACAATCGGATTCAATTGACCGTCTCTAAATATAGACACTAAATAGCTTAACTTATTAAACGAGATATCAAACGAAACCGCATGCAATTCGCTTTAAAAGACACAGAAATGCGTCCATAATTCCTCCTCTTCGAACGTTTAAACGGGAATCACATGGCTCTCACGAGGCCCGGATAGCAGACGGTCATGAGTTAGCGCTACACTCTTGACCCAGATATGACCCGTGATGGGATTATCTTCAGCTTCACAGGTAAGTACGTGGCGTGGGTTGTCGGTGTTTGCTCGTTTGTGTGATGCAACACAGGTCCGACCGAACTTCTCACCCTCTACGCCAGATGTGTGTGTGTGTGTGTGTGTGTGTGTGTCCAAGTCAAAATACCTTAGACTGTGTTTGTTAACAGAATAGACAGTGTACAGAGAGCAGACACACACACACACACACACAAATGACATTTGCTCTGTTTTTCCATTATACATCCTCACGTGTCTTGTTTTAACTATGACCATGACACCGACGGTCTGTCACGTACCGCGTGCTGCGTACAGTGTCACTTAAGTATCGCACTAAATAATTCACACGCTATAAATAAATCAGAACACGATTACGGTACGGCCTGCTTTAGGGAAACAAAAAAGTTAAGACGGGCTACATATGCAAGTCTTGTCAAAGCACGTGAAAACGCACTATTTATCGCAGTTTGGCGTTCCAAATCTAAAACAAACGTACCGTTCTTTTCCTCCGTCCTCGACTAAAACGTCTGACGGCTTTCCTCTTAACATTCCTCATCATCCACAATATTTTACGCCTTCGGATATCTGTGTTTTGCAACCCAGCAACACAAAAGCTGTGATTTATTTCCCCCCGAACGCATCCCCTGTTTATTCTACGTCCACGGCTTCCAGCAGGTCCTTGACAGCCGGGGCTGATAATGATATGTACACGTTTTCATGAATTATCCATTAGCTAAGCGCTCATGAATGATGCATTTGACCCAACACATATTTTATTAATAGGATTTTCTTAATTGAGTTGCTTTGAATAAAGCAAGGATTAATCTCTGGATGAATATTAATCAACCTCCGAGGTCGATGTCGGCGTGTTTCCGTTCGTTTAATACAAACGCCACGACAATTTTTACGGTCACAAATCAAATCCCCCCCCCCTTTTTTTATTTATTCGATTTTTTCTTTTTTTTTTTAACTTGATGAGATATAAATTAGTACCGAAGCATAATTGTGGCCTATCTGAATAATGCATCGATACACTGCACATTGATTGAAATCTCCAATCAGGGAAGAGCTCCGAGCTCGGCTTTTGATTCGGATTTGTCATGCTCCAAGCCCCAGCTGCAACTCCTGCTTCCAGGGTATTGAAGACTAATTGAAAAATGCACCTTCAGGAAAGTTCCAGAAAGACACTGAGCCGCCCCCATCCGCTCTGCCGCATTTGAAGCCCCCTTCCCTCCCCCACCACCACCTTTCTTTCTTTTTTTTTTTTTTTTGATGTTGTCACTCCAGATCTATTGTGTTTCTGACAGACAATCGAAGAGGCCTGTCGGCGGCTGGCAGCTCATTTCAGTGGCAGGTGGCAAACAATTAGACACAGCAATTTGGGCCGCGGCGGATGACATTAAAGCGTGCAGGGCTTGAGTAGTACATCGCGGCCATGTACGACAGCCCGTGTGAAAGCATTTCAAAAATAATACACTTTGCTGTGGCGACTCATTTCATCCTGTCAGCCTTCATTAAGGGACTGAGGGCTGAGCGAGACAGCAGGGGAGAGCCGAGGGACACGCCGGACCCCTTCCGTTTAATCTGCCATCACCACCCTGGAGACCTTCTCGACCCCCCCCACACACACACACACACACATAATACACACTCTGCACCTTTGCTATTCAGCATACACACCTCATCTGTAACCTTCAACCTGGTTTGTAATCAGACCGGTGTTATACCCGGCACTTTCTCATCTCGGTGCTTGACAAAACTGAATCGCAATTCCAAAAAGATGGCAAAATGGAAATGGTTTTCACGGAGATCCAACAAGATCATGTGATCAAAAGCGTGAAAGCCACACGCAAGCGTAGTACTAAAGCATGGACTATTGAGACTCACTTTAAGTCCGAAATAGCATTGTGGGTTAACGTCTCAGATGCTATGCTATATTTCTGGAATTTTCTGAAACTTTGGAATGGGGAAAAAAAAAAGTCTTGACGTCTAACAGCAGTCTCTGGAGTTTTTTATTTTTTTTATTTTTTACGAGTCTGAGTGAGGGAAAAAGGAAAGTTTCCACTATGTGGTCATAACGAACCGCTTCGCGTTCGACGCGCTCGCCACGTTTCCTGTTCAAGTCCATCGCAACTTTACGACAGCTTCCCGATCCAGCCAACGAGAACGATTTCAAAACGTCCTTCTTATGCCAAAGGTGTTCTTATCTTAAAGGCTGTCTGAAATACATATATATACACATTATGAAGTAAGTATGAACATTTTTTGAAGAGATTTTGCTAAAAACAAGTGTTAATTTCCCCTATGCACGGAGACGGTTAGTATCACTGGAGGAGTGGAGGCTTGGTGGGTAAGACTCTGGATCAGAAGGTCGGGGTTCAAGCCCCAGCACTGCCAAGCTACCACTGTTGGGCCCTTGAGCAACTCCCTTAATGCTCTCTGCTCTAGGGGGCGCTGTATCATGGCTGATCCTGCGCTCTGACCCCAACACTGTGCTGTAATGTATACGTGCCCAATAAAGACTCATTATCATTATCAGTATACGGGGAGTTTTCTGTAAGAAGACCTCCGATCAGCATTTATGGAAGGAGTCTCCAGTGTCAGTGCTTTGCAACGCTCTGAGAAAACGCTGTAACTTTAGGAAAATTCAGGACAGGAGATCTTTAAACCGATACTTTGTGCTTGCTTGGGAACTTTTTATTTATTTATTTATTTATTAAACACATTTGTTCTTATGGTCTTCACGCCAGGAAGATGAGAGTTGTGCTGGAACGACATGCTTTCTAGCTGCACTATGAACTTAAACGATAGCAGGACGTAATCTGTTTCCACAACACTTAAATGCAACCAGAAACGGATAAAAAAAAAAAAAAAAGTCCGAGGTGGCATGCTTCGATCAAATGTAATCGCATTTGAAAAAAAGATCAAAGAAAAAAAGAAAAAGAAAGAAAATACTCCATTTGAGACGTTTACGACTTATTATTGAGTAGTATTTCATCGTTACATAAATGTACACGTTTCCAGTTTAAATCCCTTGCCAATCGCTTGAGTTTTATTTCACCCTATCAGTGATCAGTGATTACCTAACCCCCTAACCCCTAACCTAACCCCCCCGCCCCCATATAAAATGTTTTACTTCGTACATGTTTAAAAGCAGATTTAAGGAGTGTTATCGTTTGACTGCTTAAGATATGACCGTCTGATCAAAAACATCAAAAGCGCTTACATAATCAGTGGCAGTTTCTTGCCAAACAAAATGTTTGATTAATATTCGGTATGATGTGAAAGATTAGAGAACTAACACTATCTTGGTTTGGGGCAGAAGGCAAGCACTCGGTGCGTGTATCAGTTCAGCAGCAGGCCTTAAACACTACACTGGGATTAGCTGAGGATGAATGTTTCCCCCCTCTTGAAATGGAGACGGATAACTCGGAGATCTTATCTGAGCCCGGAATGTAAACACGCACCCAAGACGCTCAACTGCAATCCGAAGACCTTTTCAAACACAGGAATTCTTAGTGATAGGCAGCGCGCAGGACTGACGTGACTTACGGCTTGCTTACAAACGGAAAATCATTACGGTGCTCGCATCTGGAAAGGAATAATCCAGGTATCTATCACGGGCTGACTAATACGCATTGCACTCTGTTGTCATGTCAGAAAGTTATCACGCAGTCAGAGAGAGAGAGAGAGAGAGAGAGAGAGAGAGAGAGAGAGAGAGGTCCTCATACTTTACAGAGACAGTGCTGAAATCATTCATATCAGTCGGCCTTATGTAACATTAATGATCAGAGGAAGAAATGAATCAGATGAAAATACAGGTTAGCGCTTTTGACAGTAATGCTAATGCTTAAATATTAGCTGTCGTCTAGTTGAGAGGAATATTGTTGATGTTGAGCATGGCTACAGCGCCGCACCACAAAGTTCATCTGAGTTTATTCCAAGCAGTGCACTTTAGTTCAGCAAATTATTACTTTTTTTAACCCTTTTGAGTCCAGTTTCCCAAAAGCATCGTAAACTTACAATTAAACTTACAAAATAGCGACAGTCCATGTTCTGTGAATCCTGTGCATTTACTGTCCTCTGTCCTGACTATCTATTGTTCTGTCCTGTGTATTTATTGTCCTGTGTATTTATTGTCCTGTGTATTTATTGTCCTGTGTATCTATTGTCCTGTGTATTTATTGTCCTGTGTATTTATTGTCCTGTGTATTTATTGTCCTGTGTATTTATTGTCCTGTGTATTTATTGTCCTGTGTATCTATTGTCCTGTGTATTTATTGTCCTGTGTATTTATTGTCCTGTGTATCTATTGTTCTGTCCTGTGTATTTATTGTCCTGTGTATTTATTGTCCTGTGTATTTATTGTCCTGTGTATTTATTGTCCTGTGTATTTATTGTCCTGTGTATCTATTGTTTTGTCCTGTGTATTTATTGTTTTGTCCTGTGTATTTAATGTCCTATGTATTTATTGTCCTGTGTATTTAATGTCCTGTGTATTTATTGTTTTGTCCTGTGTATTTAATGTCCTATGTATTTATTGTCCTGTGTATTTATTGTTTTGTCCTGTGTATTTAATGTCCTGTGTATTTATTGTTTTGTCCTGTGTATTTATTGTCCTCTGTATTTATTGTTTTGTCCTGTGTATTTATTGTTTTGTCCTGTGTATTTATTGTCCTGTGTATTTTTTGTCCTGTGTATTTATTGTCCTCTGTATTTATTGTATTGTCCTGTGTATTTATTGTTTTGTCCTGTGTATTTATTGTCCTGTGTATTTATTGTCCTGTGTATTTTTTGTCCTGTGTATTTATTGTCCTCTGTATTTATTGTTTTGTCCTGTGTATTTATTGTTTTGTCCTGTGTATTTTTTTGTCCTGTGTATTTATTGTTTTGTCCTGTGTATTTATGTTTTGTCCTGTGTATTTTTTGTCCTGTGTATTTATTGTTTTGTCCTGTGTATTTTTTGTCCTGTGTATTTATTGTTTTGTCCTGTGTATTTATTGTTTTGTCCTGTGTATTTTTTGTCCTGTGTATTTATTGTTTTGTCCTGTGTATTTATTGTCCTGTGTATTTTTTTGTCCTGTGTATTTATTGTCCTCTGTATTTATTGTTTTGTCCTGTGTATTTATTGTTTTGTCCTGTGTATTTTTTGTCCTGTGTATTTATTGTTTTGTCCTGTGTATTTATTGTTTTGTCCTGTGTATTTTTTGTCCTGTGTATTTATTGTTTTGTCCTGTGTATTTATTGTTTTGTCCTGTGTATTTTTTGTCCTGTGTATTTATTGTTTTGTCTCATACTGTTGTATTTGCACTTTATGTAGTCTTGCGTAATGTTCCGTGTTGCACCATGGTCCCGAAGAAACGCCATTCCATTCCAGTGGATTCAAGCTATATAGAGGAATGACAATAAAAACCCACTTGACTTGACTTAAGCTCAAGAAACAGACTTGCTCTAATATTTAATAATCATCTCTACGTGAGTAGCATTGCTTTCAGGAAGCCCGTTTTGTTCAGATTTTCATTAAACCTAAAACAGTCTTAGGCATCCTATTCTTTTAGTACAAATGATGTTATAGATTTCCAAACATTACATCCATCCATCCATCTTCCATACTGCTTATCCTACACAGGGTCACGGGGAGCCTGGAGACTATCCCAGGGAACTCGGGGCACGAGATAGGGGACACACCGGACAGAGTACCAACCCATCGCAAATCACACTCGCACACACACTATTCACACACTACGGACAATTTGGAAATGCCGATCAGCCTACAACACGTGTGTTCAGACTGGGGGAGGAAAGCGGAGAACCCGAAACAGAACAGCCGTACGAGAAGGCTCCACGCACAGGGCGGAGACGGGATTCAAGTCTCCCAACCCCAGAGGTGCGAGACAAACGTGCTAACCCCTAAGCCCCCATGCCCCGCCCCCAACCCAAACAGTACGTTTCTTAGCAAAAATTGAACTGTATGAAGAATGATTGTGTGTCAGTTATGAAAGGAACATATAATGTAGCAGATCTTTTTTTTTTTTTTTTAGATAAAAACATAATGAAGGCTGGTGTATTGTTCTCAGTAAAACCTTACCAGCTGATTTACCGATCAGCAGCCGCGAATTACACCCGAGACTACCGAAGATTTTTGCACAGTAAAGCAAGTATATGTTTTTATTTATTTATTATTACTATTTATTCATTTTTTATTATTAAACTTACTGTAAACCAGTTTACGTTCAGCATTTTGACCTGAGAGCTACGTTATAATGTATGGCAGGACATAATAATACAAAGAATAAAAAGTAATAATAACAACAACAACAATAAAAAAAAAAAAAGTAAAAATAATAGTGCTGTCTGTCTGTCTGTCTGTCTGTCTGTCTGTCTGTCTGTCTGCCTGGAGATCTGAATGTAACTGTTAACCAATGAAATCTCTTACACACGTAATGCCATTCAACAGAATGAAGACCTGAAACGACGAATAAAGATCATGACATTTCTGACATTCCTGAGACACTGCTAATCAATACTGCGGTTCTCCTGACCGATCACCTTTATCCTACGATGAAACATTTCTATCCCGATGGGCGTGGTCTCTTCCGGGATGACTCCGCCCCCATCCAGAGCTCACCGAATGGTTTGATGAGTATGAAAAGGATGTAACTCCTACTGTACGCTATGGCGTTCACACTCATTCCATCTCAACCCGACTGAACCCAAGTTCTGTACCTGTCAAATGAGTGGAACTGCATGGGCATCGTGGTCTGCGTCTCCCTCTTTAACACCTGGTTTTCGGGATATGTTGTTGGTTCTGGGCTGCTCTCACTGGCATCCAGAGGAGCTGCTACCAGACTCTTGAGAATCTCCTTGACGTTGATGCCCTTGTTGGATTGGCTGATGCTAGAGATGGAGGCAGCAGGCTTCAGGAGATCCGCTTCAGTCAGGTTCTCCTGGGCTTTAGCCTCTGGTGAGAGGGTGCAGAGGATCCCACGTAGGCCGTCCGGTCCTCTGGAGCCGGGTTCCAGTTCGGCTCCGTTAAACATGCAGGACGCAGGCTCGTCCCCGAGTCCGGAGTCCGAATGAGGCAGAGACACTTCAGCATGTGGGTCAGAGACCAAGGTGGGATCTTTACTGCTGTCTGAGTACGTCAGCGGGTTTTCTGTTGAAACAAATAACCATAGGCATCAAGACACCGGTGAAATAATCCGATATTTCATAATGTACACCTAACCTGACATATAACTGACTCCAGAATTATTGGCACCCTTCAACAAAAATGGGCAAAGTTGACTGTTTAAAATGTTATACAATTGTTCAAATGACCAAGAACGTTTAGTGATGCTTCACATTGAGGTTCTGATTATTTAACGCCTTCGAATTATAAACCAATGTTCAAACCATCATGGAGGAAAACGAAAACACCTTAATGACCGTGCCTGCGGTTGTTAACGGGCAAAAAAACGCAGACCTGAGATTTTAAATCCAAAACCATCACCTGGAGATTCAGTTCATTCAGAGTTCAGTACGTTCATAATCTACATTTCTATCGTGAACATGCTGGAATTTCATCTTTCATCATTTGTCAATACAGTTGACCAATATAGTTGGTCAACTGTATTGTTGACAAACTATTGCATGGATGTCAAATGTATTCATCATCTGTCACCATGAGGAAATACAACAAAAAAGAGACGGATGATTGTTGAACTGTAAGTCAGCTAACATCCATCCATCCATCCACCCATCCATCTTCTATACCGCTTTATCCTTTTCAGGGTCACGGGGAACCTAGAGTCTATCCCAGGGAGCATGGGGCACAAGGCGGGGTACACCCTGGACAGGGTGCCAGTCCATCACAGGGCACAATCACATACACACTCACACACCCATTCATACACTACGGACACTTTAGACACGCCCATCAGACTACCATGCATGTGTTTGGACTGGGGGAGGAAACCGGAGTACCCGGAGGAAACCCCCGCAGCACGGGGAGAACATGCAGACTCCACACACACACACAGGGTCACGGTGGGAATCGAACCCCCGACCCTGGAGGTGTGAGGCGAACGTACTAACCACTAAGCCGAAAAAAAAAAAAAAAAAAAAAAAAACTTTCGATATCTGAAAGAGTAAAAATGTCCAGGAAGGTGATGCTTCTATATAACAACCACCGACATTTCTGTAATATTTCCGCAAAAGTTAGATTTTCTATTCTATATCTCAGTTAATACTGTCAAAAGATTTAAAGTTTGTTTTGCAAGTTTTTGAAGTCAGTATTGTCGACGCTTAAGATTAAAATGAATTCCTTGAGTGTAAACAACAAGGCTTAGGCAGATGTAGCCAGACTTCACACACTCACACCCAGCTGTTTTCCAAAACACTCTGCCATCCTGATGAATATTCATGTTCTGCTGCTAATGAGGCCAACGCATCCTTTTGGAGCTAAAGATAATGTCTAAATCCCATCTTGGGCTCAGATATGTGTCTTCTGCGTAGCATCTGAAAAGATTCTGCGGTTTTGATTTGTTTTGGGGGTTTTTTTTGGCCTTAAAGTTTATGAGGCAGGACAGGAGCCTGTATGATCTCATTGTCCTCTGCTGGATTGCCTGCCTAATGGCTACTGACAGTTAGTGCTGGAAATAGCAACGCCATCTCCTGTGTCCTCATATGCTGGCTTTGTCCATTTTTCTCTCCCTATAATGCTGTCACACTCTCTCTTTTGCTCCCTCTGGCTCATTCCTTCTTTCCTCCACCCCTCATCTTCATCACATTCTTTGAAGCTTATTTCATCTCCGCTCGTCCCTTCCAACATCTCAAAACTGAAGAAGAAGAAGAAAAAAAAGAAGCCTTTGATAAGCCTGCAAGTCAAATTCCACGAGTCCTTTTTTTTTTTAGGTGAAGTGCGACTGACGCGCTCAGCCGAGCTCCTCCACGCACTCAACTCCACGCGGCATAATTAACAAGACATGTGAATTTCGGGAGAGGAGAGACAGAGAGCGCCTGGTCAATGATTGAGCTTGGCTTGAGATGATGAACAGCAGAGAGAGAGAGAGAGAGAGAGAGAGAGAGAGAGAGAGAGAGAGGAGAGAGAGAGAGGAGAGAGAGAGAGAGAGAGAGAGAGGGAGAGAGAGAGTACTGGTTCTCCAAAGCCACATGAGAAAATTAGAAATGAACACACTAGTTCAAAGAGCAACAGCTTTTACGCTCAGAAACACGAGCTTAAAGATGAGATCCGGGTCAGCGAGACATTAAATGTGTCTCAGTAATAAGAAATTATGAGAATGCGTTTGAGAACGATATCCTTCCCCGCCAGCAGAGGTCACTGTTTCATAAATAGAAGTCTACGTCCTTCATTCGCATCAGGGTTATTTCCTGGCTCATGTACAGATCATTTTCTCCATTCCAATTTGCGAATTCTGAATTTGCGAAGTCTTGCCACTCCTCCTTGCCTTCATATCGCCATCAGATGGTCCTTTTCCCAGTGTACCGACCATTACCTGACTGGTTTCACTGAGAGTTTGGATTATCCTTTGAATAAACACCAAGCACATGGACCATAACTCTCTCTGAGCTAACACTGTTACAGACAGCATGAGGACATTTTTTTTTTAGCTTTTTTATACTCTGCATTGATGGTGTACAATAAAAAAGGCTTGGTCTGAAATTGTAAGCAATCTAATAATAATATAATAATAATAATAATAATAATAATAATAATAATAATAATAATAATAATAATAATAATAATAATAATAATAATAATAATAATAATATGATTATGATGATGAGCAGGACCTGTGCTCGTGGGAGAATTGATTTCCTGGCGAATGCTCCTCCCTAATTGGCTGAAGGCCCTGGTCATCTCGCGCTGTGGCTCCAAGATGTCGCGATACTTCGACACCATAAGGACAGAGATGAAATAGACCACAGCCAGGGCCAGGAACTGCGCCTGCTTCCCATCATCCTATAAAACACATAGCAACACGCTTCATGCCAAACTGCAGAAAAGCTACACCGTTTAATCTGCACTGAATATCTTAATACACAAGTCTATGTGGGGTTATTCCATATATGCTAATATTTCACATAGACCCTTTAAGCTATATAACTGGAGTGTAAATTAAGATGTTTAAGATATATGATATGCACTTTTGTAAGTAAGGAGGATGCCCTCAGGGTACAACCCCAGTGCCAAGGAATAATCCAGTTTAGTAACCTAGTAGTTTCTTGCCCTTTAAGTAGTCCGTAGCAGTCATTTACACTCAACAACAGAATACTAACCCAAGAGTTCAAGGGATTATTGTATTAATAGACGAAAAAAAAAAAAGCTATGAGTTTGAACTTGAGCATGTTTACTTCCTCCAACGTTCAGATGTTTTGTATAAACGGTTTCTGGAGTTTTCTCAGTTGCCTTGCTGTATATTGTGTGTTTTTTTTTCTGAAACATCCGTGATGCACTAACTCTTCCAGCCTGTTTGGGTAATCTTAGCCAGTTTTTATTGGCACCTTTGTTATAAGACTGACAGATATGTAGTCTGGCTTCAAATCAGGTCTGGAGACTGAGACAAACAGCATGGGGGAAGGCATTATTTTCTTTTCTGATTGATTTGCATCATGTTTTGTATTGTTGTCCTCCACCCGGATTTCATTTTTAACTCTGAGGATTTGTTGTTGTTGATCAATTGTAAATTAGAGATCAATTGTCTTTTGTTTTAATTCAAAACCCATTTTTGGAGGTGGTGGTGGTGGTGCGGCCGGTGGGGGGGTACAAACTTTTCACAGAATCATGGACAAGTCAGACTAGCATACATCTAATGAAATGGCGAAATAAATGCGTTGCTTCAGGAAGATACTGACGGGAAAGTCTTCGAGTAAGCCTTTAAATTGCCGCTTGCTGATATACGGCATGCGGTTTAACCCAAGCACGCACGTTATGAGAGGAGGCACAGTACAGTGAGCGTTTTCATTTCGTCAACTTACGACATCTCGGAAGACGACGGCACGCAGACGGTTGATGTCCACGTCCTGCAAGAGACGATCTGGGTCCTTAATGGG
>CM022759.1:31684063-31691563 GCA_012411365.1 Ameiurus melas | reverse complement strand
TTTATTTTCTGTTTATTTTCTAGAACCCGTCAGACATGTTAAGTTTAGCTGAACAGTCCCGGTCATTGCTACACCCTCAGAAAACACAGAAGTCTCTTTAAGGGTTCTTTAACGGTTCAATGAATAAATAACGACTTGGAACCATCATTGACAGTTCTACAATGTAAATGTTCCCCAAAGGTTCTCTAAGTGCAGTCAAGTATTCCAAATTAATATCAGTATAAATAAAATCCTTCACCCCCCACGTCAAAGGAAATCGGAACATCTGCATCCAACCAACTCACCTGGAGTTTAACTCCATCACATACATACGACCAATAGTCACTTCTGAGTTTTCTAATCTCCAGACTCCAATCGAATCAGTCCTGCGATTCCATTGTAATAATCGTACTGCACATGAATCGGAATAAGTGTGTGTGTAGTGTAATGGAGGCTGACCTCCTCCACACATGCAGGTCTGCCTCGAGAGCGAAGAGCAGATCCGTGAGCAAGCCGCTGGTGCATCGGCGACCATTTAAACTCTGGGATGCGGAACATGGTGGTGCGAGGGCCCGGGGCTGAACTGACGTCGCTGCTCCTCACTCATGGGCATGGCCCTGAAGCCCAGGTCCACGTCTCCCCTGTCCATCAGTCCACCCGCTCTGACAGGAACTTTCTAGCAAGCAAGGTATTTCTCAAAACACGTATATGGACATATATATATATATATATATATATACACACACACATACACACACAGTGAAATACATCGGACATTATTATTTATCCCTTCCTCCTTTCCTCCTACAGAAATGTAAAATCAGACTGCTTTGGAAATAACAGTGAATTACTGCCACCATTTTAATCAAAGTGAATTGCTGCCATCACGCTAATTATAGTAATCAGAAGTTTTACAATATCATAGCCGGTTTTTATGTTCCACGAGTGCATTGAAAACCCCATTTCACAGAAGCTGTGCTGCAATGAGCGATGCTCTGTTTTCAAGTAACGTCAAACGATCGCTTCTAAAAAGACAAACGTGCGTGTAACACTTCATCCGAAGCTTACATACTACATACGGCCTTCGGAACACGCCATTAAGCCACGCACTCATCTTTTATGAAGCGATACTGAAGGATTTCATCTAAGGATTACGTCCCATGAGATGGGATTAAAAGTTTGGATGGAGTATACCGCAACCCTCAATGAGGCTGAGACTTCACTGACTGGACGTTTTTGGAACTTTGAGACGTCTTCTATGAAGTTGTACATCCTATACCTTTGTAAATGCGCGTGAAAGCTACAGCGATTTACTGTGTCCGTGCACAGGAAATGACTGTCCACAAGTTCACAACAGAATACGGTATATGCGATCGAAACTGACAGGACACCGACTCCGCAGTGTATAAAGGCGCAGCACTCGACACAGCAGCATAGAAAAGCGCAGTAAGCGACACCGCAAGGTAGAAAATCACAGCAACCGACACCGCAGCACAGAAAGCCGCAGCATAGAAAATTGCAGCAACCAACACCGTAGTGTAGAAAAATCAGAGCAACCAACACCAATTTGGCTTATTTTTTTTATATATGTATATACATACACACACACACACACACACACACACACACACACACACACACATACATACATACATATATATATATATATATTCTTCCCTCAATGGTTCCCTCATGGTTCCCTTTTTCCCTTCAGTGAACTGTAGTTCCCCAGTGCCCGCAGCACTCATGCAGCCCCAGACCATGACACTTCCACCACCATGCTTGACTGTAGGCAGGACACACTTGTCTTTGTACTCCTCACCTGGTGGCCGCCAGACACGCTTGACACCATCTGAACCATATAATGGTCTCATAATCCATGTTCTTAGTCTGCTTGACTCCAGCAAACTGTTTGTAGGCTTTTTTGTACATCACCTTTAGAAGAGGATTCCTTCTGGGACGATATCAAATATTTACAAAAATGTCAGGCGTGTACTCACTTTTGTGAGATACTGTATACACACACACACATATATATACATATATACACATGCATATGACATATATGTATGACATATATATATATATAAATACTCATACATATGACATGATCCATCATGTCCCAATCACGACTTTTCACAAATGTCCCAATTTACAAAAATTTATTTTGATAGATCAATTTACAGCCCTCAAAGCTTCAAAACAGAGACTTCATTCCCTTTACAATACATCTAACAATATGTAAATAAACTTTGCTTTATGTTTCAGTGGCATCCCGAAATTATCTATACAAATCTATAGTGCAAATTTACCAGAGGACTTTGTTTTGGGTTTTTTTGTATTTAAAACTATTTATTTCTATTTGGAATAAATCAAGTTAACTTGAATTTTTCCTGCTTTACTTTACATTATTTTATGATTAATGCAACTGCTATACCGAGCAATGAGAGGCTTTATTGCTGCATTATCAAGCCTGGGTACAAAGACAGTAAAAGGTCCTTGAATTCACCATTCCGCCTTTGGAGAAAGACTGTTATCTAATCCCTACGTATGGGAGGCAGAAATGTGCCACAAGGCATTTTATCTTCAGAAATTCAGGGGGGAAAGTAGAAGAATACTAGCAGCTAGTGTAATTTATTTAGCTACCAAAGTTCTTCACTGCATCAACATTTAATTTTAGCATTAAGACTTGCGAAATCAAAATTAAATAAATATATACTTAAACATATAGATTTTAAATTCTACTTAATCCTAAATTTATTTTTGTATTACTTTTTTCTTTCATTTATTATTTTCTATATTCATTTTTTGTATTATTTTTTATTCTTTTTATCTTTTATTTATTTATTCTTTTATTTATTTTCTCCATGTATTTTTTATATTTATTTATTTATTTATGCATTCATGAATTTTTATATTTATTTACAGTGAGGGGAAAAAAAAGTATTTGATCCCCTGCTGATTTTGTACGTTTGGAGGAGGAGGAATGCTGCCTATGACCCCAAGAACACCATCCCCACCGTCAAAAATGGAGGTGCTTTGGGGGTGTTTTTCTACTATGCAAATCAATTCATAACATTTTTGACATGTGTTTTTCTCGATTTTTGTTGTTGTTATTCTGTCTCTCACTGTTCAAATAAACCTAGCATTAAAATGATACACTGATCATTTCTTTGTCAGTGGCCAAACGTACAAAATCAGCAGGGGATCAGATACTTTTTTCCCCCTCACTGTGTTCCTGCATGTATTTATTTCCATATTTATTTATTTATTTATTTATACATTTATTTCTTCTTACTTTTCCATGTGCAACATGCAAATGATTTGTTACTGTTACATTACCGTTTCATTTTACAGCTACATGGTTGCTAAAGTAAATAAAAACACTGTAAATTACAGTCATTTTCATCCACAGTTAGTTACTTGACAGTTGTTGCCAAGTAATTACTGTGATTTTTTATTTATTTTTTTAAACAGTAGTCACGTTTCAAAGATGGTTATGGAAGCAATCGCAGATTTCAAACATTTAATAAACAAACAGACCAAATAACAACGAACAATAACACGAGGCAAAATACTGTGGCAACACTAAACATCGACGCGTGGACAAAGGCATGGAAAGATAATTATGTGAGACAAAGAAGTAGTGCAAACAGTGGGCGCTATATATGGGTGCTCGTTAAACAAAACCGTGATACAGGTGCAGGTGATCATGCGACAACAGTAAGGTACTTGTCAATTGCTGCCAATTAATTACTATGAATTAGTAACTCACAGTAAGTTTATTATAAATAAGTTAAATATATATATATATATATATATATATATATATATATATATATATATATATATATATATATATATATATATATTAGGACCATTGAATTTAATGCTTAGTCAGTGATGTTTTGGTGGACATTTGCATTTAATGCTATAATGAAGCATCAACTCAATACAACTTCACTTAATCATGAAGCACATGTGACAGGTAAATTAATTAATTTAAATCGAATGAGCAATTACATACAATATAATGCTGTCAATTAAAGATCATACAGTAAAAATCTCGATCTGTCGACCCATAATGATTATTGAGCCTTGTTCTCTCTTTTCTCTTTCATGTAAGATAAGGTTTTGACACAAGACTTTCAGAAATTCAATGACTATAAAGCTGCACAACAGCTCTATACGATTTTCACGACAACTGACGTAAACCAACGTAAACAGAAATGAACGCTTATTGCAGCGAGATTCAAATGTCACTAAAACGGCGCGTCGATCACGTGTCATGTTTTTGTCTACACAAGGCTGTGTTGTGTGTCACTTTCTGGGCTGGATTACATTCAAAGTTGGTGGAAACTGATTTTGTATCTCAGTGTACGTCTGGTGACATAACGCTGACGTGATGTGATGAAATTTAAGATCTGAGAAAATGCTTTTTTATCAAAAACAACAACAACAATAAAAACAAACAATAAGGTATTTACAGTGGTGTGAAAAAGTGTTTGCCCCCTTCCTCATTTCCTGTTCCTTTGCATGTTTGTCACACTTAAGTGTTTCGGACCATCAAACCAATTTAAACAATAGTCAAGGACAACACAAGTAAACACAAAATGCAATTTGTAAATGAAGGTGTTTATTATTAAAGGTGAAAAAATCCAAACCATCATGGCCCTGTGTGAAAAAGTGATTGCCCCCCTAAACCTAATAACTGGTTGGGCCACCCTTAGCAGCAACAACTGCAACCAAGCGTTTACGATAACGTGCAATGAGGCTTTAATAGCGTCCTGGAGGAATTTTGGCCCACCATCTTTGCAGAATTGTCCTAATTCAGTTACAATAGAGGGTTTTCGAGCATGAACGGCCTTTTTTAAGGTCATACCACAACATCTCAATAGGATTCAGGTCCGGACTTTGGCTAGGCCACTCCAAAGTCTTTATTTTGTTTTTCTTCAGCCATTCGGTGGTGGACTTGCTGGTGTGTTTAGGATCATTGTCCTGCTGCAGAACCCAAGTTCGTTTCAGCTTGAGTACACGAACAGATGGTCGGACATTCTCCTTCAGGATCTCTGGTAGACAGCAGAATTCATAGTTCCTTTTATCACGGCAAGTCTTCCAGGTCCTGAAGCAGCAAAACAGCCCCAGACCATCACACTACCACCACCATATTTTACTGTTGGTATAATGTTCTTTTTATGAAATGCAGTGTTCCTTCTACGCCAGATATACTTGGACACACACCTTCCAAAGAGTTCCACTTTTGTCTCATCGGTCCACAGAATGTTGTCCCAAAAGTCTTGGGGATCATCAAGATGTGTTGTGGAGAAATTGAGATGAGCTTTGATGTTCTTTTGCTCAGCAGTGGTTTTCTCCTTGGAACTCTGCCATGCAGGCCATTTTTGCCCAGTCTTTTCCTGATGGTGGAGGCATGAACGCTGACCTTAACTGAGGCAAGTGAGGCCTGCAGTTTTTGGACGTTGTTGTGGGGTCTTTGTGACCTCTTGATGAGTCGTCATGCGCTCTGGGGGTAATTTGGTGGGCCGGGTCACCCTGGGAAGGTTCACCATTGTTCCATGTCTTCGCTCATTTGTGGATAATGGCCTCACTGTGGTTCGCTGATTCCCAAAGCTTTGGAAATGGCTTTATAACCCTTTCCAGACTGATAGATCTCATATTACTTTCTTTCTCAATTGTTCCTGAATTTCTTTGGGTCTCGGCATGATGTGTAGCTTTTTAAAGGATCTTCTGTGGACCTTACTGTGTCAAGCAGCTCCTATTTAAGTGATGCCTTGATTGTGAACAGGTGTGGCAATAATCAGGCCTGGGTGTGGCTAGAGAAATTGAACTCAGGTGGACAACCACAGTTATAGAATGTTTTAACAAGGGGGCAATCACTTTTTCACACAGGGCCATGATGGTTTGGATTTTTTTTTCACCTTTAATAATAAACACCTTCATTTACAAATTGCATTTTGTGTTTACTTGTGTTGTCCTTGACTATTGTTTAAATTGGTTTGATGTTTCAACACTTAAGTGTGACAAACATGCAAAGGAACGAAACAGGAAGGGGGCAAACACTTTTTCACACCACTGTATATAAATCTTATTTCTTCATATAAGAAATAGGAGACAATATACAGGAGCGGTATTGTTACTTAACTTGCTCATTTCTTTAACATCACCACCATTATGTATACATACCAGAACTCTACCGAGATACAAAATCAGTTCTCATGATGTTTTAAGTTAAGATATAATAAATACAAATATGCAAATGCAAACTTACGTACATTTTTCATTTAACTGGAGTGTTAATTCAACTTGACATCTACAACTGAAAAAGCAAGGGCTTCCGGTCTGGTGATGTAGGAGAAAGCAGCAGAGCGGACGGTCTCCCGATTTTAAACTTGTACATATACTCCTTTTGCAGTGACTTTCCTTTAAAAAGATGCATTAAAACCGATCAAACAACTAGGAAGAGGTTGCAAACTAATCTATGCACAGTGAGTAATCCTAAACAGAAAAGTGCAGTGTCGTGAAGTTGAAAAAAGGCTAACGAAGGGTTTTACTGCACAGCAGGTGTTTTCTATCCTTCTGCATTTCCTTCGACGTTCGAAGAACCCTGTATTTTGTCTGCACAACAATATATCAGCAATTAGACATCTTGTTAGAACAATCGCAGCTTCCCTGCACAATAGCTTTCAATCCTATAGCAATAAACTAGCAATTAGATATTCACCGAAACCCGTTTCCAATCAAGACCCGTTTGAAGCGTGCAGACCAGTGCAGACCAGACTGCATGCAAGGTTTCCAGAAAAAAGAGAGAGAGTATCGGGCTGGGACGATAGCCAGAGAATCATTAAGGTTTAAGAGGTGAATCTGAGGACAGAGTGAAAACGTTGTCCTAATGAAACCTTCTCAGAAAATTCGACTGGCGGCAATGAGTGAAGACATCACATAGACGTGAATAATCGTTAAGGCGATGGTTTGTTTTTGAAATAAAGGTTAATACTACGCCTAGGGATAAGTTTACTGTCTCAGCGGAGTATAAAAGCCCATGTATTTTTGCATGAATTCCGAGTTTCTACAGACTGTCTCATTTTATTTGTTTTCAATAAAGTTTCGTTTCTCTCTTGACGCCTATAAGCCATGGTCTCTGAAGTTTTTTTTTATTATTATTATTTAGATTGGAGGAAGTTCCATGAAAAATATTTCACAGAGGTTCTACTTTGTTAAAAAGTTTTTAGAGAGAGAGAGAGAGGTTTTTTTTTTGTCAGTTTTTTGTTTCTCTCTCTCTCTCTCTCTCTCTCTCTTAACCAGATGGCTAATGGGTTGTAGTACCAAGAGTTCAAACCCTCTGAAATGTACATTTTTAGTATTCGTTAATGATTTTAGTTCATGATCGGGAGATTTCCACAGGAAAAGAGATGAATCCAGAGAGTCAACGTAATGAGAGAGTCAACATACGGAAGCATAGTGGTACCGAGTAGTGGGTTTAGTACGCACCGAACGAAGCATGAA
>CM022759.1:31651721-31683563 GCA_012411365.1 Ameiurus melas | reverse complement strand
GACACGCTTGGTCTGGATCAATACCAGACCAAAATCTCGGTTCTTAGATTTACTAGGGAAAGCTGGAAAACCTGAGCAAGGGGATAGAAACTAAAACATGTCACTGTTAAACTGTTAAGTATGATGATGTTCGTAGTCAAAAGCAACAACAACAAA
This sequence comes from Ameiurus melas, assembly GCA_012411365.1. NCBI lineage: Eukaryota > Metazoa > Chordata > Actinopteri > Siluriformes > Ictaluridae > Ameiurus > Ameiurus melas. Next base: position 31,683,407 of record CM022759.1, on the reverse strand, counting down.
AAAACAACACCTGAACAAAGCAGGACTCCACATGCGCATGCCTGTTGGAATAAGACTAAATGCACTATCAGCTACCATGAAGCGTTCATACGGGGCCAAGTAGCTTCATGAATATCAAACATAAATAAATGTTATGTTAGCAATGGATTAATATACTGTATACAAACCGAGAAACCAATCAGAAGAATAAAAAGGGTCAGCGCCAACAAAGGATAGTGAAGTTTCTGTACATCTCACTTGGAGTTACACTATATGGAGGCTCGTAGTGTTGCAGTGTCGAAACACACACACTGCCTGCTGAGCTAATTTAATCTACTGCACCCAGACCTCCAAACCACCAGATGGAATGGCAACAATCAAACACTAACAACAAATACTTACATACGTCCATTTTTAAAGGCAACCACTGGAAGCCCCGATCAGAATACACCAAAACGCCATATCAAGACATTATAACCAAAAACAATGCAACACGAATAAAAAAACGATGCATTTCCACAGTGACTTGCACTTTATGTGTGATTCCATACATGTGGAAATCAGAGAAGACCTCCGATATCATCCATCTCAGATACCCAACTGTACTAAAGATAATCAGTTGGACATGCTGGACCTGTATAATTACAGTATACTAGATTTATTATGTGTGCTAGTAATGCCTTGTAGGGCTGGGCAATATGATGATATATTATCGCTATCATGATATCATAACATGCTCACTGTAAAGTAAACTGACTGCACAATAACGAGAACTTTTTTTTGCACAATACTTATCCAACGAATGAAGTCATCTCCAGTTCTCAATAGCTTAACCTCAACCTGTAGGAACATTTACTAGCCAATTTTCACTAGCTAGACAGAAATAACGTGATCGATGCTAGCAGACAGGTGAGCAATTCATACTCCTAAATGGAAGCTTTCACACCTATAACTCCAACTCCTTTCCCAGAACTCCCCTTACCCAGCCACACCCACTTCCTTCAGCACTGCCAATCACCTCGCTTCAATCCAGTTCCCGCTACCAACCACACTCAATAGAACTATTAGCTCTCGGTATATCCCATCCTATCAGACCGCTTCCCCGCTAGGGTGCAGTTTGTACCTTCTGCTTACGGTTTATCTTTCGGGTCAATTCGATTTCCTCGTTTGATTTCTACCCGCTTGCTTCTGTGTAGCTCTCTTTCTTGCACGCCAAGGCTTCACATCGATTCCTATCGGTGCCAACTTTTCCGCCGCTTTCCCATGCTCTTTTGTCTACTGCTTTGTCTTTTCTCTGTGCTTGTTCTCTGTATATTCCACTAGAAACAGCCATCGCCCCGACTAACGGCGCAGTCCGACAAAGATGTATTAGGTTGCGAGCATCGCGGTGTGACGGGTGTTACACGGTTCGCAAGATTGAACGCACATTCGCAGAAAGCCAATGAGTAGATCGATTTCATTCATGAGCATAGGCGAGCTGACTGGACAAGACGACCGGAGAAGGTTTTATATATGAAAGTGTCATTCGACTGGTTTGAGGCTGTTGTGATTTTCATAAGAATAATAACGGACCCACCGCTAATTTGAAAGTTAAAGTAAATGGCATTCCCAGGGCCATTATGTTGATGAAGAAGGGGGAAAAGAACGGACCCCATCCCCCACCCCCACAGTGATAACGGAATTTTGTCACAAGTCGCATAACCTCTGAAAATTCCCTCACCGTCATACAGTCCTAATGTGTACAAATTAAAACCACATTTAGAACCTTGCAAACATAACATTAGAACGTTTAAGAGCCCTGATGGAAATAAAGAACTGCAAGTGCTTGGCAGAGCCTGGTAAAAGTAGGTCAAAAGCAAATAAATTAAGCTAAAAATGGCTTGATAACCCCCACACCCACTCTGTTAAAGCTGTTTCTCTGAGAGTGTTGGTTGATCTTTTCCGCTGGTACAACTGAGAGAGCAGCACATGTTCGCAACATTTCAAGCACATACCTGAAATATACAGCTCAACAAACATGATGACTAAAACTAAAACGAGAATCACCTGTGTGGTGGCAGTGGTCGGATCTTCTTGGATCTCCTTCCCTGCTGCCCAGACCTCTGTATCTGAGGTGGCATTGGTGGCCTATACCGCCTTACTTCCAGACGCTTAGCTCTGGAGCAGCACACAGCCTGCTCATGGTTCTGGCAGAGTTTTCTCCCCTGACATGAGGGACGAAAGTACCAGATCAGCCTGGAGTTTGAAGCAGTCCTCAAGAGCTGCTGAGCTGGAGTTTACTCTGATCCACTGGTCATGTGAGCCAAACAAACCCAAGTCACTGGTGCTGGAATACGGACCTGGTGGTGCCCACTCGTAAGAGGCAAGGGTTCAGACGGGTGCGATTTTGGGGAGCAGGTTCCTCAGATGCACCAGTTCCCCACTGCTGCAAACAGAAAAAGTGCTGCCACTGGGCACAGCATCTTTGTCCCCCTGCTAGAGTGATCAGAGGTCCTGAATTTTGTCATCCAAATTAGATTTGGAAGCCAAGACATTGTTCACATTATTGTTCAGCTTCTCCACTGCAGCGAGTAGACGTTGTCCAGCAGGGAATGACCTCTACCAGGCTCCCACCATTCAAGGTACACTCAGCGGCCCATGTCATCCAGCTCACCCCTGTGGCCCCACCTTCTCAGCCTTGATGTCCCACAAGCAAGCATGAACTTCAACCTGACACCCACACGGTGTTCTCCATGTTGGTTGCTTTGGCTTCAGAAAGAAGGTTGCGTGGGGGTCAGTGGTCTCAGTGTCATCCACCCTCGCCTCGGGAGTCTGTGTTTGAGAATGATCATCAAGCTCCAGGGTACCCTTGATGGAAGAGGCTTGGGCAGAGAGGCCAGAGATAGTACTGACTAGACCTTTCTTCCCCTTTTAATATTCTCCTCCTCTTGGCGCTGATATTCCTCATACATCTTGGCTAAGTACTCCTTATGGGCTTCATATGTCACCTGATAGTTGGGAAAGCAATTAATAATGATTTATTAATGATGATCAATTAATGATTTAGGTATAAATTATACATAATTAGACATAAGCCCTACTGAAAAATGTACATTTGCATTTATTCATACACTTTTAAAGCAACTTACAACTATATAAGGATTCAGATGGGTTCCTCAAGAGTTTGGATGGTTAGCAATTTTTTTTTACAACTTTGAAACCTTTTCTAAAAAAAACCTAATCACATCACAATAACTAGACAATAAACAGGTAACAATTATCATACTCATGATGATACTTTGAAGAGGGACCCATCACCCCTTTCACAGGTAGAACAAAAATAACTCTCTATGTAGAAACTTTAAAGGCTCAAGAGTGTTACTGACCACTAGCTTATAATGTAAAACTCTGAAGCAATACAATCCTGGTTAGACACGTAGACTTTTATGGTTCCTTACGGGTTCTTGGGTGATTTAAACTTTCTAAAGAGGTTGTACTTGAAAACCTTGAGGTTGCATCTGCATCTTCACATGGAGCTTGATGAAATGGATTTCGCCTCAATAACCGTAGAACCAACCTGCTCTGGTTTTCCAATAACCTTTACATCCCAGTAGGGGGTGCGAAGTAGATTATTAACCATAATAATAATAATGACTTACTTTTGGAGTGGGCTAGGAAAGAGTGTCCACCACACACCCATCCACCCCATCATGCTTGATGGCATGGTACAGCAGGATGCGGAAGATGTTGTAGACCATCTCGTAATCTTCGCTCCTCAGAGTTCTTTTGGGTTAATGTAGCCCAGCGAAACATCCAGTCCTGCCACACCGAGCACTGAGCAGACACCTACCGCAATGGCATGAGACACATTCAATCAGCTTCAGTAGTTCATCGGATGGTTCGTGGCATCGCTTAAGAGTTCTTCTTGTAAAAAGAGAAACCCTGACCTTTGCATACATTGCATGGTTTTCCATGAGAGACAATCCCAGGAATCTGTTAGTGGGATATAGCACGTATGTAATTGGAAAGGAAGATTTGGCATCCATAGCCCATCATTAATGCAGAAAAAAAAGCTGGTCTGTGTTGTGTTTTTGATCCATGAATTTAGAAAGATCATACAAAGACTAAATAAAATATATTCAGTCTGCTGGTAATAAATAAATAAATAAATAAATAAAAGGTTTCGGTTGGAAATGCTAGGCCATTCCAAGTCGATAACATCTCAGTCATCCACATCAAAAGCCGGTAGCGCTAAACGATCCTTCATGTATCTGTCAGACGGTTTGTGAGGACGCCTTGGGAAGCACAGAGGTGTTGGAAGGGAACCATCAGAGCGGAAAGAGTCGGAGCGTCATTTCAGAATCAGCCGGGTTCTACTTTTAACAACAGAGCTGATGAAGTGTCATGATAATAAGCCTTTACCGCCGTCACTGCATGACTGAGGGACTACTTGACACCGACAGTGAAAAAGGACACTAGACTAGACACAGCTGTCACAAGGATAATCATTGCCTTTGACATACCCATGAATATATGTGTGTGTGTGTGTGTGTGTGTCTCTATGAGAGGTGTGTAACAAACAGTCTGCTTAAAAGAAAACATGTTGCAAATTCAAGGATGATTTAACATCAATGGGGATGGGGTCGGGGGAAGAGATTAAATATAGAACATCAAGGGAGAACTCTCCATTTCGCTTTTTCCATTCATCAGGTGGCTAATTGTTGCTGTTGGTGGCAGGGGAGGAAGAGGCTGAACCTCACCGGCCGTTCTCTCGGGCTGTTGCTGAACAGTTTGATCATGTCAGAGAGGAAGAGCCGGCGCACCCATCAGGCTCAGCACTGGGTGTCGAAGTTCTTCAGCAGCGTGGCCACCACATTCAGGATCACTGGAGACACACCAACTGTTAACGCTGGAGTGAAGACTCAAGGAACCTAAAACACATCTTTTTACTCTTCCATGTTCATGACGGCTCACAATACACACGTATAAATAAATAATACATGACATTCTGATATCTCTATTACACCAGAGCCGCTCCCGGTCTGTATAAATTTACGTCTCCTTGGTAAAGCTTCATTTTAGTTTATGGAAGCTTTAGACTCACCAATCACAAGGTTGATTTAGCTTTTATTAAAATGGTATCTTCATGCATCAATGTTCTGTTTGAATCAGAGCCATTGAACAAGTGACTGCAAATGAGTACAGGAGGTTAACTTAACAAGATAGCATAGAGGGATAATTCTAGAATATTTCAGGTCAGATACTTATAAACGATAAAATTGAGGATTTGACCTGCTCGAGTATTGAAGAAGGCTTCGAATCTTGGACAGAGATACAGGAGGATAATCATGTGTACTATGTACAGACATTTCTAAAATCAGTTTGACCAACAAACCATGCAAGAGGGTTTCATTGAAATTCTATCTTCTGGGTTTTTTTCCATTCAACCTTGGTAACACCTTTATAACCGTGTTTATAAATACACATTATATATATAAATAATAACAAAGAAACAAACCCATTTTTTAAATATTGATGATATCGGATACTGAAAAAATGACACGCGTTGCAATGTAGTAGCAGCTTGTGTAACAGTGTACATTTGCTCCCCTCAAAATAACTCAACACACAGACATTAATGTTCAAACCGTTGGCAACAAAAGTACACCCCTGAGTGAAAATGTCCAAATTGAGCCCAAAGTGTCAATATTTTGTGTGGTCGGACCTAAACTCTATTGAGCATCTGTGGGACATCCTCAAACGGAAGGTGGAGAAGCACAAGGTCTCGAACATCCACCAGCCCGCGATGTCAGCCAGGAGGAGTGGAAGAGGACTCCAGTGGCAACCTGTGAAGCCTGGAGAACTCCATACCCAAGAGGGTTAAGGCGAAAGTCTGAAAATAATGGTCCCCACACAAAAATATTGACACTTTGGAACCCGGATGGACATTCAATCAGGGGTGTACCTTTGTTGCCAGCGGTTTAGACATTAATGTCTTGTGTTGAGTTATTTTGAGGAGACAGCAAATGTACACTGTTACATAAGCTGTACACTCACTACTTTACATTGTAGCAACGTGTCATTTCTTCAAATGTCCACGTGAAACGTATCATCAAATATTTACAAAATGGGAGGGGTGTACCACTTTTGTGAGATACTGTGTGTATATATATATATATATATATATATATATATATATATATATATATATATATATATGAATGACATATCGTTGTGTCATGTCCTTTCCATTCAGACTTACATCAGATATGTTATGTGACATAACGCCTTATGAACCAATATTGAATTATCAAATTAGATTTAGAAAATTGTTGATTAACAGCAGCTCTGACTGTAGCACAGGCTACTGAGAGAATGACTATTTATAACCTGCTTAGAACATGCATGGTGCTTAAAAGTTTCTGAACCCTTTAGAATGTTCTACATTTCTGCATAAATCTGGATTCCTAAAACCTCATCGGATTTTCACCCAACATCCTAAAAGTAGATAAAGAGACCCCATTAAAACAAATGAGACAAAAAATGTTACACTCTGTCATTTATTTTATTCAGGAAAATGATCCAATGTGACATATCTGTGAGGGGTGAAAGTATGTGCACCTTGCTTTCAGTATCTGGTGTGGTCCTCTTGTGCAGTAATAACTGCAGATAAACGCTTGGGGTATCTGTTGATCGGTCCTGCAGATCGGCTTGGAGGAGTTTTAACCCGTTCCTCAGTACAGAACTGCTTCAACCTGGGATGTTGGTGGGTTTTCATCACATGAACTGCTTGCTCAGGTTCTTCCACAACAGTTCTACTGGATTAAGGTCAGGACTTTGAATCGGCCCTGCTTAGGGTCGTTGTCTTGCAGCATGACCCACTTTCTCTTGAGATTCAGTTCAGACAGATGCTGGCTACTTTAGGACTGTGTGTAAAAACCGATGATGTTTTAGGTCAGGCAGCATGCCGATTATTTATTTCCAATAAGCTATAACAGCTATTTTATATATATATATATATATATATATATATATATATATATATATATATATATATATATATATATATATATATTCATCTGTAAAGTGCCATAATAAGAAAAATCCACATATAATGGTAAATGGCGCACTTTATAGCGCTTTTATCTAAAGTGCTTACACTGGTTCTCATTCACGCATCACAAAACACACCGCACACCAATGGTAGCAGAGTGGTCAGCAAGGCGCTAACTCGCCATCGGAGGAACTTGGGTTCAGTTTGCCCACGGACACTTCGCCATGTGGAGTCACGTGGCCCGAATCGAACCGCCAACCCTTGCGGACATGGACTCCACCACCTGATCCACAGCCACAACATTCATTTATGAGAGTGACCAGTGATGCCTAATAGAATTGGAATAAGCTTTTATAAATGTCTATGTAGGTTTATGTCTGTTGTCATGGACAGATTATAGAACCGGTAATGTAGCCCCATGAACACTGTTCATAAGTAAAGTGTTACCCAAACTTTAATACACAGTACGTACTCAAGTAACTGATTTCCTCATATATACTTTCTGAGACCTAAAAAATTTTATTACGGAACTTTTATCTGGAACCTAATCGGAGAAAGGAAAATCGCTCAAATTGGAAGAACACTTACCGGGTTCTGAATCTTCACACTAGAGTCGGGGTTCAAAGCGCGGTTTGTGTACAACCTGTGTGCACACCTGCTCGGTCAGGATCTAAAAGAAGAAGAAGAAGAAGAAGAAGAAGAAGTAAAACAAGTCTGAATAAAAAGTGACAGATGATGAGTAAGTCTATGGGGGAAAAGGTATGCTTGTGAATAACAGTGAAGAAGATGCCAAGACGCATTACCTCATACAGTGTGTTATAGGTCGTTACTGACACCGTGCTGGTGTGCAGCATGAGTCTCTCCCCAGAAGTGTAAAAAGACCAGCGTGTGCATGATTTCTACTTTTCTCCTGTGGAAACATTCACACACACACACACACACACACACACACACTGGCCCTCTCGGTGTCTCAAACCAACAGGAACAGGCTGAGACAGCAACGAATGCAAGTGTCAGGTAACATCACTTTTTTTTCTTTTTCTCCCCGCAGCCAACACAACCAACAAATCAACTCCATCGCCACACACCGCTTAGAGACTTGAACGGAGAAAAGGAGCAGCGCTCGCTGGACAAAAGCATCCCAAAAATCCCATCATTCAGGCTGCAGGCGATGAATAGTACATCAGAACACAGCAGTGCCTACAGGCGCAGTGGGACAGCTCAGACCAATGGCTGGCGCTGCTCAGCTTGCCACCTCAGCACTGAATACTCCAGAGTCTTCGCACACAACAGCGGTACTTACTTATTGATAGCTATGCAAATGGAGATGATTGATACACACCGTCAGCCCACTTCGGTCCCGCCTTGCACCATAGTACCAATATATTACCAGTTGTAACGCATAACTAGAGATGGATTTCAGTGACGCGGAGGGGATTTATCTACAGGTAGTAGAGCGAGGTATATCTTACTTCAGTACACACAGCTGAAATGAAACATTCAGGGATGTTAATGAGCGTGCAGTAAGTTACAAATTGTTCCAAAACCATGAATAAACACCGACACGCTAGGCTGCAAGATGCTGGATACCGTCCCAAGCATTTTAATCATCTGGAGAAGAGCCGGGATGTAGTCTTGTGTTTAACTCGCCAAGAATAACGTGTGAATTATATCAGAAGTAGATTAATGTGTAAATTAGGGATTATCGTGTTTTATTATTTTCATTGAAATGTACACAGCACATCGGATTCTTCAAAAGAGAAAAATAAAGTCCACTTGTTCATCCATCCATCCATCCATCCATCTTCTATACCGCTTATTCTTCAGGGTCACGGGGAACCTGAGTCCATCCCAAGGAGCATCGGGTACGAGGGCGGGTTACACCCCTGACAGGGTGCCAATCCATCGCAGGACACAACATCACATACACACACACACACACATTCATACACTACGGACACTTTAGACAACGCCCATCAGACTACCATGCAGTGTGTTGGACTGGGGAGGAAACCGAGTACTAGGAGGAAACCCCGCGAGCAAGGGGAGAATATGTAAACTCAACGCAAAATAGGAATGCACTCTAAGCTTTTTGTTTATTTATACGAGAATGATTCAACAAGAAAGTTACCGCATTATTTATTTATTTATTTATTCCAGCTTTTTTCGCTGGTTGGATAGTCGCCTTTTATTTGTTCGTTGTTTTGCATCGTTCATTCATTCATCTCCGATAAGCGTTTTGTTTTATTTGCTCGTTGTTGTCATTTATTCATTCATTCATCTCCAACAAGCAGTTTATCCTGTTAGGGTGCAAGTGATCCTAGCCGGGATTGAAGAAGGAATACACCTTGATGGGACAAAAGTCCAATACAGTACCCTATGGCAAAGCGGTCTCCAACCCTGGTCCAGTGACCGGCACCGGTCCGCAGGTCATCTGGTACCGGGTCGCACAGAAAGAATAAATAATCTTACATTACTCTCACACTTAACGATGTCAAGACGCTGTCTCGGTCACGTGATATGTTGAAACCTTACCATAGAGACCAGAGAGCGTTAGGGGAGAGAGGGTGTTACCATGACGCTGCTAATAAAGTTACGATTTCACACTGGATTCACGCTATTATTAGATTTTAATAATACCCCAGTTTTATGCCGGTCCTATCGCTTTACTTTTGTTGTATTTATCCGCCACACCTAAAGGTCGTCCGTGAAAATATCGCCTGATATTAAACCGTCCGTGGCGTAAAAAAGGTTGGGGACCGCTGCCCCATGTGATACACTAGCTTCAATTTGGAAATGTAAGAAAATGTTAAAAATAAATAAAATGTATTAAAATAAAAAAAAAAAAATCGGGATTGGTATTATGAGAATCAAAACGTTTCTTTCAACAATACCTAATCTGAATAATTTGCCAAACTATTACTTCCCCATCATTGGCTGACATGAGTAACATGAACGCTTCATCCCTATAACCGAGGTTTACTCACTTGTGACCGAGGTGTTTGAGGAAGTAGCCCAACACCTTCAGCGCTTCGAACGCAACGCTTCCTCACCAAAGATGCCAGCAGCTTGTAGACCACTCTGAACAGAAAGCATTAGCATGAGAACACCCTAAAGAAAAATGTATGTGGTTAAAGCAGTGCTGCGTTAGTTGGTGATCAAGTGTTTCGTGATTCCGCAGAACACCAGCAGAGAGTCCACCTGCCTCGCGCAGCCAGACGAGATGTAAGGAACGCCATAAAACACGTAAAAGTCATAATGACACGAAATTGTTTCCTCAACAGCAATATCAAGCAATATGTGTGAAAGCCAACACCTCCCTCAGGGGAATAACTTCATCAAATCCATTCACATTTCATTTCCTAGACACATAGGGGGAGAAGCGATGCTGCTCAGTCAGAACAGAATAAATATGGAAATATGTGAACATTCCTATGGAGATGAAGGTGAATAATTCATGCTTCATGTAGGAAGCCTTAACGGTGCGAGAAAGGATTAAAGGCAGTTTAACTCAACCGAATGCCGCGTCCTCTGGTCGGGCTGGGATCATAGATGGATGTTCTGACATCAGAGCCAGCAACAGCCGCAGCACGTCATGGAGGTTCCTCATCCCACACATGGAAGAGTGCAGCATTATGGTGAGTAGTAATAGTAGTAACAGTACTAGTAGAAGAAGAAGAGGTAGTATTAATAGTAGTGGTTGTAGTCGAATAGTAGTAGTAATGGTAGTAGTAGTAGAAGAAGAAGAGGTAGTAGTAGTAGTAGTAATAGTAGTAACAATAAAGCAGTAGTAGAAAGTAGGATTAGTCAAATAGTAGTAGTAGTAGTAGTAATAGACAATAGTAGTAGTAGTAGCAACAACAGTAGCAATAATAGTAGCAATAGCAATAGTAGTAGCAAAAAACAGTAGTAGCAATAGTAGTGGTCAGGTCGCAATAGCAATAGTAGTAGTAGTAGCACAATAGTAGTAATAGCAACAGTAGTAAAACAGCTAGCAGCAGCAGTAATAGTAGTGGCTGTACGCAAACAGCAGTAGTAACATTAGTAGTAACAGCAATAGCAGCAGCAATAGCAATAGTAGCAGTAGCAGCAAAGCAGCCAGTAGCAGTAGCAATAGTAGGCAGTAGCAATAGCACAGTAGTAGTAGCAATAGCACAGTAGTAGCAGCAAAAGCAGCAGTAGCAGCAATAGTAGTGCAAACGAAAGCAGCAGTACAAGTAGCAATAGTAGCAGAGAGAGCCAGTAGTAGTAGCACAGCAGTGGCTGGTAAGGCAATAGCAAAGTAGTAGCAGTAGTAGCAGCAATAGCAACAGTAGCAATAGTAATAGTAGTAGCAGCAATAGCAGTAGCAGTAGCAAAACAAGCAGCAGTAGCAATAGTAGTGCTGCAGTCACAGTAGCAGTAGCAATAGCAGAGTAGCGAAGCAGCAGCAGTAGCATAGTAGGCATGTAGCACAATATACAATATAGTAAACAGTAACAGTAGTAGTAGTATAAAAGTAATAGCAGTAGCAATAATAAGTAGCAGCAAAAACAGTAGTAGCAGTAATAGCAGTGGCCCCATAGTAGCAGTACAGCAGCAGTAGCAGCAATAGTAGTAGTAGCAATAGCAATAGCAGTAGCAGAACCAGCAGTAGCAGCAATAGTAGTGGCGTAACCCAAAGTAGCAGCACAGTAGCAATAGCAAAAAGCAGCCAGATAGCAGTAGCAATAGTAGGGCAAACGAATAGCAATAACAGCAGCAGCAATAGCAATAGCAGCAACAGAGTGCTAGTAGCAGTAATAGAATAGCAGCAAAGCAGCAGTAGCAAAACAGCTACGGCACAACACAACAGTAGCAACAGTAGCAGTAACAGCAATAGCAAGCAGTAGTAGTAGCAGTAGCAATAACAGCAGCAATAGCAGCAGCAGCACAATAGCATAGCAACAATAGCAACACAACAGTGGCAGTAGTAATAGCAGTAGCAGTAACAACAGCAGTAGCAAAAACAGCCCAGCAGCAGCAATAGGTGCGTAGAACGCAACAGTGCAGCAATAGCAGCAGTAGCAGCAGCAGCAATAGCAACAGTAGTAGCAGCAATAGCAATAGCAGCAGCAGCAGTAACAGCAATAGTAGCAGCAACAGCAGTAGCAGTAGTAGTAATAGCAATAGCAGTAGCAGCAAAGCAATGTAGTAGTAGTAATAGTAATAGTAGCAGCAGCAAATAGCCAGCAGCAGTAGCAATAGCAGTGGCTGTATCACAATAGCAGCAGTAGCAATAGTAGCAGAACAATAGCAATAGTAGCAGCAGTAGCAAAACAGCTACAGCAGCAATAGCAGTGGCTGTAACGCACGCAGCAGCACAGCAGGAGCAGCAGCAGCAATAGCACAGTAGTAATAGCAACAGTAGCAGCAGCAAACAGCCACAGCAGTAGCAATAGCAGTGTCAGTCGCAATAGTAGCAGCACAGTAGCACAGTAGCAGCAGGCAGCAGCAGTAGTAGCAATAGCGGTCCGATAGCATATATAAAACACAGCCAATAGAATATAGTAAATATATAACAAACAAGCAGTAGCAGAAGTAGGCTGTAGCCCACAATAGCAGCAGCATAGTAGCAGCAATAGCAATGCAGTAGCAGTAGCAACAGCACCAGCAGCAGCAGCAACAACAGCAGCAATAGCAGCAGCAGCAATAGCACAGCAGCAACAAAGCAACAGAAACAGTGGCAGCAGCAGCAGCAGCAATCAGTAGCAGCAGAGCCAGCAGTAGCAGCAACAGTAGTACGCAGACGCATAGCAGCAGCAATAGTAGCAGCAGCAGCAGCATAGCAACAGCAGCAGTAGCAGCAGCAACAGCGCCATAGCAGCAGCAGCAGCAATAGCAAGCAGCAGCACAACAGCAAAGCAGCAGTAGCAGCAAACAGCAGCAGCAGCAATAGCAGTGGTCAGACCCACAGCAGCAGCAAACAGCAGCAGCAGTAGCAACAGCAACAGCAGTAGCAGCAAAAACAGCCAGCAGCAGCAAATAGTAGCCATTGTAGTCCTAATAGCAGCAGCAATAGCAGCAGTAGCAGCAGCAGCAATAGCAACAGCAGCAGTAGCAATAACAGTAACAGTAGAGTAGCAGCAATAGCAAACAGCAGCAGCAATAGCAATAGCAGCACGCACGCAGCAGCAGCAAAACAGCAGCAGAGCAACAGCAGGCCGAACACACAGCAGCAACAGTAGCAGCAAAGCAAAGCAGCAGTAGCAGCAGTAGCACAGCAGTAGTAGCAGCAGCAACAACAGTAGCAATAGCAGGAGCAGTAGTAGCAAAGCAATAGCAGCAGCAACAACAGCAATAGCAATTGCAGCAGCAACAGTAGCAGGCCACAGTAGCAGCAAAACAGCCAGCAGCAGCAGCAAAGCAGTGGTCAACGCAACAGCAGCACACAGCAGCAGCAGTAGCAATAGCAATAGCAGCAGCAACAATAGCAAAGTAGCAGTAGCAACAGCATAGAGCAGTAGCAAAACAGTAGAGCAGCAGCAGCAATAGCAGGCAATACAATAGCAGAGCAATAGCAATAGCAGCAGTAGCAGCAGCAGCAGCAACAGCACAGTAGCAGCAGCAACAGCAGTGGAGCAACAACAGTAGTAGCAGTAATAGCAACAGGCAGCAGCAACAATAGTAGCACAGCAGTAGCAGCAGTAGCACAGCATACAGTAGCAGCAAAACCAGCAGCAGCAGTAATCAGGCGTAGCCAAAGTAGCAGCAATAGCAATAGCAGCAGCAGCAACAAGCAAAGCGGGCAGCAATAGCACTAGCAGTAGCATAGTACAGCAGCAGCAGCGGCAGCAGCAGTAGCACAGTGGCGTAGCGCAACAGTAGACAATAGAGCAGCCAAAAGCAGCAAATAGTAACTAATAGCAGCACACAACAGCAGTAGCAATAGCAACAGCAGTAGTAATAGCAACAGTAACAGCAGCTAGCAATAGTAGCAGTAGCAAAACAAGTAGCAGTAGTAGCAATAGTAGTGATGCACAATAGTAGCAGTAATAGCAGTAGCAATAGCAATAGTAGCAAAGTAGCAGCAGTAAAAGTAGCAGCAACATGCAATAGGTAGCAGTAGCAGCAATAGCAAGTAGCAGCAACAATAGCACAGCATAGGCAGTAGCAATAGCAGTAATAGAAATATATAGTGCAACTAGCAGTAGCAATAGTAGTGCGTACGCAATAGCAGTAGTAATAGAGTAGCAGTAGTAGCAATAGCACAAGCAGTAGCAAAACTAGTAGCAGTAGCAAAACAGAGCAGTAGCAATAGAGGCAGCCGCACATAGTAATAGCAGCAGTAGTAGTAGCAGCAACAGTAACAGTAGTAGTAGCTAGCACAGTAGAGATCACAGCACGAGCAGCAATAGTGCAGCACAACCAGGCAGCAGTAGCACAGTAGGGCGCACAATGTAAGTAGCAATAGCAATACAGCAGTAGTAGCAGAATAGCAACAGTAGCAGTACACAGCAATAGCAGTAGCAGTAGCAAACAGCGTGCAGAGTAACAGTGGTACGCATAGTAGCAGCAACAGTAGCAGCGTAGCAATAGCAAAGTAGAGAAGCGTAGTACACAGAGGCAATAGCAGCAGTATAGAGAAGTAGCAGTAGCAGAGACAGCATAGTATACAGTCAATAGCACAGTAGCAGCAGCAGCAGCCACAGCATACAATACAAGCAATAGCAATAAAACACAGCGACACAGCCACGCAATAGCAGTAGCACACAGTAGCAGTAGTAGCACGCGCAGCACAAAACAGCAGAGCAGACAGCAACAGTAACAATGCAGAGCAAGACGCGCAGAGAAGCACAGCAGAAGAAAACAACAGCAGCAGTGCAAGTAGTGGCAGATACAACAGTAGCAGCAGCGTAGCAATAGCAAAGTAGAGTAGCAGCAGCACAGTAAGCAGTAGCAGACAATAGTAGCAGCAGTGCAAGCAAAGCACAGCAGACAACAGCAAACAACGGCAGCATACAGCAACATAAAGCAAAACGCACAGCAGTAGCAATAGCAGGGCTGCAACGAATAGTAGCAGCATAGCAGCAGTAGCAGCAGCAATAGCAACAGTAGTAACAGCAACAGCACAGCAACGCCAGCAGCAGCAGCAGCAATAGCAGCGTACGCAACAGCAGAGCAATAGCAGCAGTAGCAGCAGGCAATAGCAATAGCAGCAGCAGTAAATAACAATAGCAGCAGCAGCATAGCAACACAAGCCAGCAGCAGCAGCAGCAATAGCAGTGGCTGTAGGCACAGTAGCAGTAATAGCAGTAGCACAGCAACAGTAGCAGTAGCAGCAAAGTAGCAGTAGCAGTGCGCCGCCAGTAGCAGTAGCACAGTAGTGGCAGTAACACAAACAGCAGCAGTAACAGCATAGTATAGCAGCAGTAGCAACACAACAGTAGTAGCAGCGAAAGCAGTAGCAGTAGCAATAGCAGTGCAGTAGCGAACCGATAGCAATAGCAATAGCAGCAGTAGTAACATAGCAACAGTAGTAGCAGCAGCAGTAACATAGCAGAAGCAATAGCAGCAGACAGACACAGCAGTAGCAATAGTAGTAGTCAGTAACAGCAACAGCAGTAGCAGTAATAGCAACAGTAGCAGTAGCAACAACAGTAGCAATAGCAGTAGTAGCAGTAGCAATAGCAATAGCAGTAGCAGCAAACAGCAGCAGTAGCAGTAACAGCAGCAGCTGCAACGCAACAGTAGCAGCAATAGCAATAGCAGTGCAGCAATAGCAAAGCAGCAGCAGCAGCAATAGCAATAGCAGGAGCAGCATAGCACAGCAGCAGCAGCAAACCAGCAGCAGCAGCAACAGCAGGAAAGCAACAGCAGCAGAATAGCAGTAGCAGCAGCGGAATAGCAACAGTAGCAGTAGCAACAAAGCAATAGCAGTAGCAGCAGCAATAGCAACATAGCAGGCAGCAATAGCAGCAGTAGCAATAGAATAGCAATAGTAGCAATAGCAACAGTAGCAGTAGCAAAAATGCTAGCAGTAGTAGCAATAGCAGTGGATGCAGCACGAGTAGCAAAGTAGTAGAATAGAATAGGCAATAGTAGTAGCAATAGCACAGCAGCAGTAGCAACAATATGCAATAGTAGTAGTAGCAGCAATAGCAACAGTAGCAGCAATAGCAATAGCAACAGCGGTAGTAGCAACAGTAGCAATAGCACAACAGTAGTAGCGGCAAAGAGCTAGCAGTAAATAGTAGTGGAGTAACGAATAGCAGTAGCAATAGCAGAGTAGTAGCAGTAACAGCAATAGCAGTAGCAACAGCAACAGTAGCAAAAAAGCAGTAGTAGCAGCACGGTAGCGCAATAAGTAGCAAGCAGTAGAAGCACAACAGCACGCACGCGAACAAGCAATAGAGGTGTAATAGTAGAGCAAAAATAGTAGCGTAGTAGTAAAGAGGCAGCCCAAGTAGTACAACAGACAGCAGTAGCATAGCAGCAATAGTATAGCAACATAGCATAGCTAGTAGCAGGCACAGCAGTAGCAATAGTAGCGGGTACGCAATAGTAGCAATAGAGTAGTAGAGAATAGCAGTAGCGTCAGAGCGCGACAAGCTGCAGCCCAATAGCAGCACTAGTAGTAGTAGTAGCAGCGAGACAGTAGCAGTACAGCACAGTAGCAGCAGCAGCAATAGAACAGCAGTAGCACAGCAACAGCATAGCAGCAACAGTAATACAGTAGTAGCACAGCATATATACAAAAGTGTCCGCATAGCAGAGCAATAGCAGCAGCAGTACAGTAGCACAGCAATAGCAGCAGCAGCAACATAGCAAGTAGCAGCAGCAGCACAGCAATAGCAGTAGCAGTAGCAATAGCAGCAATAGCAACAGCAACAGCAGTAGCAGCAATAGCAATAGCAGTAGCAGCAAACAAGGTAGCAGCAGTACAGCAGTAGCTGTAGCACAATAGCGCAGCAACAGTAGTACACCAGTAACAGCAGCAGCAGCATAGCCACAGTAGAGCAGCAAAGTAGCAACACAGCATAGTAACAGAACAGTAGCAACAATAGCAATAGCAACAGCAGTAGCAGTAGCAGTAGCAGCAATATAGTAGTAGCAAAAGACAGTAGCAGCAGTACGTAGTGCTGTAGCGCAATAGTAGTAGCAATAGCAGCAGTAGTAGCAATAGCAATAGCAGTAGCAATAGCACAGCAGTAGCAGCAAAGAGCCAGTAGTAGCAGAGTAGTGGCTGTAGACGCAATAGCAGTAGCAATAGCAGTAGCAGTAGCAGCAATAGACAGCAGTAGCAATAACAACAGCAGTAGCAGCAGCAACAGTACAGCAGTAGCAGCAAAAGAACAGTAGCAGTAGCAACAGCAGTGGCTGTAGCATAACAGTAGTAGCAAGTAGCAGCAGTAGCAATACAGTAGCAGTAGCAATAGCAGCAGTAGCAAAAGCAAGTAGTAGCAATAGTAGTGGCTGTAGCCCAGAAGTAGTAGCATAGTAATAGCAGTAGTAGTAGCAGTAGCAATAGCAATAGCAGCGCAGTAAAAAGCAAGTAGTAGTAGTAATAAGTGGCGTAGCGCAACCGAGTAGTAATAGACAGTAGTAGTAGTAACAATAGTACAGTAGTAACAGTAATAGTAGTAGTAACACAATAGCAGCAGCAGCAGTAGTAGTAATAGTAGGGCTGTACAATAGTAGTAGTAATAGTAGTAGCAGTAGAGCAACAGTAATATAGAGTAGAACAATAGCATAGTATAGCAATAGTAACAGTAGTAGTAGTAATAGCACAGTAGACAGTAATAGCAATAGCAATAGCAATAGTAGAATAGCAATAGTAGTAGCAGCAATAGCAGCAGTAGCAAAAACAGACAGAAAGTAGGTAGCGCGTAATAGTAGAGTAGCAAAGTAGCATAGAGCAGCAAAGCAACAGCAGTAAGCAGCATATATAGCAACAGCAGTAGCAGCAGTACACAGTAACGTAGAAGCATAGCAACAGGTAGCAGTAGCAGTACAGTAACAACAGCAGTAGCAGACACCAGTAGCAGCAATAGCAGTGCGTGCCCACATAGCATAGAGTACAGTAGCAGCACAGTAACACGTAGCATACCAGTAATAGCAACATAGCAACAGCAACAGTAGCATAGCAACAGTACAAAGCACAGCAGTACAGCAGGCACCACAGTAGCAAAGTAACAGGCAGTAGCAGCAGCAATAACAGTAGCAACATAGCATACAGCACAGCACAGTACAGTAAAACAGTAACTAAGCAGCTTAGAACATGTAGCCAGAACAGTAGCAATAGTAGAGTACAATAACAGCATATAGTAGCAGTAGCAGTAGCATAGTAGCATACATAGCAGCAACAAGTAACAGCAGCAGCAGCAGCAGAACACAGCAACAGCAATAGTACAGCGCAGCAGCAAATAAAACAGGCCTAAGTAGCAGTAGTAGCAGCAGCGCATAGCACATAGCATAGCAGCAATAGCAACAGTAGCAGTAGCAATAGCAATAGCAGCAGTAGCAACAGTAACAGCGCAAACAGTAGCAATAGCAAAGTAGTAGCAGAAAGTATAGTAGCAGGCAACGCAGCAGAGCAATAGCAGGGCTAACAATAGCAGTAGCACAGCAGCGCAATAGACAGTAGCAATAGTAGCAACAGTAACAGTAGCAGTAGTAGCAGTACAACAGTAGCAATGTATAGTAGCAGAAAATAGAATGGTATAAAAGCACAATAGATAAAAATCATATAGATGGGAGCCGCATTACAAAGTTAAGCATACATAGTATAAGCGGGAAGTAGCAGCAAAACAGCAATAGCGAGCCCAATAGCAGCAGACAGTAGCAGTAGCATAACAATAGAATAGCATAGCAGCAACAATAGCATATAGCAGCAGTAAGCTAAGACACACATAGAGACTGTAGGCAATGCGTAAAGCCAACAGCAGCAGTAGCAAGTAACAGTACAGCACACACTAACAGCAGCAACAGCAGCAGCAGTAGCAATAGTACAGCAGCAGCAATAAAGACTAGCAGTAGCAGCGAGCATAGCAGCAATAGTGCAGACGCTAGTACAGCAATAGCGCAGCAGCAGTAGCAAGCAACAGTAGCAGTAGCAAATAGTAGTAGAAAGCGCATACCCAACAGTATACAGTAGCAAATAGAGCAATAACAGCACAGCAGTAGTAGCAGCAGCAGCAATAGCATAAGCATAGCATAACAGAAAAATAATAGAAAACATAGCAAGAAGCGGGCCACAAGATAAGATACAAAAAACATAGATAAACAAGCAAACAGCAAGCAAGAGCTAAACAGAAGCATAAACATAGCACAAACAGAGCAGCAATAGCAGTACAGTAGCAGTAGTAGCAACAGCACAGTAGCAGCAAGCAATAGCATGTAGCAGCAATAGTAGAGTAGCAAACAGTATAAACAAAGAGAGACGCACAGCAGTAGCAACCATAACAATAGCCAGTAGTAGCAGCAAAACAGCAGCTGTAATAGCAGGGCAGCGCAATAGCAGGCGTAATGCATAGTAGCAGCAGCAGCAATAGTATAGTAGTAGTAGTGCAATAGTAACAGTAGTAGCAGTAATAGCATAGTAGTAGTAAAACAGCCAGTATAGTAATAGTATGGTTGTAGTCACAATAGTAGTAGAACAGTAGCAGTAATAGTAATAGCAGTAGTAAAATAGTAGTAGTAGCAAACAGTAGTAGTAGTAATAGTAGTGGCTGTAGCACAATAGTAGTAGTAACAGTAACAGTAGTAGTAGTAGTAGCAATAGTAATAGTAGTAGTAGCAAGAGCAGGCAGTAGTAATAGTAGCGGCTGTAACGAATAGTAGTAGTAATAGTAACAGTAGTAGTAGTAATAGTAATAGTAGTAGTAGCACGTAAAGTAGCAGTAGTAAAACCAGTAGTAGTAATAGTAGTGGCTGTAGCGCAATAGTAGTAGTAATAGCAGTAGTAGTAGTAGTAGTAGCGCCAATAGCAATAGTAGCAGTAGTAATAATAAATAGAGAGTAGTAGTAGCAATAGTAATATAGTAGTAGTAATAGTATAGTAATAGTAATAGCAGTATAGTAATAGTAGTAGTAGTAATAAAGTAGTAGTAGTAAAAAGCTAGTAGCAGTAGTAGTAATAGTAGTGGTTGTAACACAGTAGTAGTAATAGTAGTAATATAACAGTAGACATAGTAGTAATAGTAAAGTAGCAGTAGAGAATAGTAGTAAGTAGTAGCAGTAGTAGCAATAGTATAGTGGCAGTAGTAAGTAGTAATAGTAACGTAGTAGCAACAAGCAGCAGTAGTAGTAGTAATAGTAGTGGTTGTAGCCGCATAGTAGTAGTATAGTAGTAGTAGTAGTAGTAACAGTAATAGTAGTAGCAGTAAAAGCTAACAGTAGTAGTAAAAACAGCTAGCAGTAGTAGTAATAGTAGTGGCGATAGCGCAATAGTAGTAGCATAGTAGCAGTGCAGTAGTAGCAAATAGCAAAGTAGTAGCAGCATAGTAACAGTAGCAGTAGCAGTAACGTACAGTAGTAGTAGTAATAGTAGCAGTGCGCACAGCCAGTAGTAGTAGCAGTAATAGCAGTGGCTGTAGTCACAACAGTAGTAGTAGCAATAGCAATAGTAGCAGCAGTAGCAGCAACAATAGTAGCAATAGCAGCAGCAGTAGCAGTAATAGTAGCAGCAGTAGCAAAACAGCCAGTAGTAGTAGCAATAGTAGTGGTCGTAATGCATAGTAGCAGTAACAGTAGTAGCAGCAATAGTAGTAATAGTAGTAGCAGTAGCAAAAACAGCCAACAGCAGCAGCAATAGCAGCAGTAGCAGTACAGTAATAGTAGCAGTAGTAGCAATAGCAGTAGCAGTAAAGCGCTAGCAGCAGTCGCAATAGTAGTAGCAGTAGCAGCAATAGTAGTAGTAGCAGTAGTAGCAATAGCAATAGTAGTAGTAGCAACAATAGCAAAGCAGTATAGTAATAGCAATAGTAGTAGAGTAACAGTAACAGTAGCAGTAGTAGTAGTAACAGTAACAGCAGCAGCAGTAGCAGCAGCAATAGTAGTAGTAGCAATAGTAACAGTAGTAGTAGTGCAGTAATAGTAATACAGTAGAAAATCAGCAGCCACAGTAGTAGCAGCAACAGTAGCAGTAGCAGCAGCATAGTAGTACAGCGAAGCAGCAGCAGAGTAGCAACAGTAGCAGTAGCAAAACAGAGTGCAGTAGTACAGTAGTGGAGCCATAGTAGTAGCAGTAGCAAGTAGTAGTAGTAAAGCAGCAGTAGTACAGTCATAGTAGTAGTAGTAGTAGTAGCAATGTAGTAGTAGTAGTAATAGCAATAGTAGTAAAACAGCTAGTAGTAGTAGTAATAGTAGTGTTGTAGCGCAGCAGTAGTGGTCAGTAGCAATAGTAGCAAAGAGGCTAGTAGTAGTAGTAATAATAGTAGTAGTAGCAGTATAGTAGTAGCAGTAGTAGCAATAGTAGTAGTAGTAAAGCAGGCTAGCAGTAGTAATAGTAGTAGTAGTAGTAGTAATAGTAATAGTAGTAAAAGAAGTAGTAGTAATAGTAATAGTAGTGGTTGTAGTCGTAATAGTAGTAGTAGTAGTAATAGTAATAGTAGTAGTAGTAAAAGAAGTAGTAGTAGTAGTAATAGTAGTGGTTGTAGTCGTAATAGTAGTAGTAATAGTAGTAGTAGTAATAGTAATAGTAATAGTAGTAGTAGTAGTAGTAATAGTAATAGTAGTAGTAAAGTAGTAGTAATAGTAATAGTAATAGTAGTAGTAGTAGTAGTAATAGTAATAGTAGTAGTAGTAAAAGAAGTAGTAGTAATAGTAATAGTAGTAGTAGTAGTAGTAATAGTAATAGTAGTAGTAGTAGTAGTAATAGTAATAGTAGTAGTAGTAGTAGTAATAGTAATAGTAAAAGTAGTAGTAGTAATAGTAGTAGTTGTAGTAAAAGTGGTAGTAGTAGGGATAGCAATAGTAGTAGTAGTAGCAATAAAGCATAGTACTCCTAGATTAGCACTTTTCTATTTTTTCATTTACATATTTGTTTAGCGACTGCAGAATTAATAAAAAATAAGAGTTTACTTTACGTACTGAATTCATTAACATTAATAAATCAAAAACCTCAGCATTAATACACCAAGTCATTCTATAACAAACACTTTCTTTAGTATGGTAATATTATATTCCAGAATGCTAATTCACATCATTTATAATGTGTCTGAAAGGTGGGTTTAAAAATTTACACCGCATTTACATTAGCATCAACATTTATCACCACATACCACATTGTAGCTGAATAAAGGATCATTTATTTGGACTTTATATCAGATGCAGGAGTAAAAATGCTAGAAAGAGAACATGAATTCCTTTAATTAACCACCAAGATCATTTTATGCTTTTGTCTGGGTTTTGTCCTGTCTCCGCCCCCGTCCTGTGATTGGTGTGTTAGCTGACTGTGTCCATGTGTTCTGTGTCAAGCCTTTCATTTTGCTTGTCTAATTATTTCCCCTTGTTTCTGCCCCTTGCTCTTATCAAGTATTGCTGTAGCATTCAGTTACGAGCCTACATCGTATACTGGTTCTGGAACTAGGGAGCTGATCGAGACACACCGTTGTCCCGTGTTCCCTGTTCTGTTTTCTGGGTTTGCGCTTCCTGGTTCTTGACCCTCTAGCTCGTCTGAGCAGACTCACCTCATTCATAGTCAGCAAATAGTTCTGTATGCTCTGTAGTTCATCTTCCTTCACTCCACGATCCTGTTAAGAAATAATTTCATGCATGAGGAAGCTATCGTCTTCTGCGTGACACCGGATAGGGGGATTATAAATCAGTACAATATACAGATGGAGAAAAGTACAGACAAACAGTACTACGCGTGTTGAAATGTTCAGTACGAGCAGACTGGGAATAAATGCTGTAATCCATTGTACTCAAAACTCCGGGAAAACCCCAGCCTCCGACATGGGAATGTGCGATGGAAGTCGGAATTCCCAGTCGAGAGCTCGGGCAACATCCATCTGATTTAACATTGTGGGCTGAAATATAGATATATCTATCTGAAATGAAATATAGGTGCCAATAAAGAGCAAAAAATGATTACCAATAGTATTATTTAGTATAGCAGTTTAGTAGTATATTACCAATACAATAATATTACCAAGAGGACTTGTTCACCTTAAATGATCGCCTGCAACAAAATACAGTCAG
Source organism: Ameiurus melas (assembly GCA_012411365.1). NCBI lineage: Eukaryota > Metazoa > Chordata > Actinopteri > Siluriformes > Ictaluridae > Ameiurus > Ameiurus melas. Next base: position 31,660,231 of record CM022759.1, on the reverse strand, counting down.
GGCTTGAATATTGAATATCACTCAAATGTAAAGTTTCCTGTCTCCAAACAGTCTTGTGCATTCATAAGTTCTGAGAAGGAGCGGAGTAGGAGGTGAAACAAAGGGTCGTCCTAATTGAAGAAATCACTTTCACCTTAAAAAAAAAAAAAAAAGGTGAGCCATGAACCAACCTTGAGGATGAGCTGCTTGAGAAAGAGCAGCATGAAGGCCCTCAGTGAAATGATCTCCTTTTGGGAAGGACGTGGTCCATCTGTAAATGCAGAACGCACCAGAACCAGTCAGCTCAAATGTAGCAGGGAACAGGCGTATGTTTCATTCATATTCCATCTGGGACGGCGTTCACAACGGTGTCTGGCACGAAGTACCCAGTGTACCCACATTCCTGACAGTTATCTAGGCTCCGACCGACAGCAATAGTCAGATGATTGACTTTATGAATAATGTATTCAAATCGGGTTACACCTATAGAACCAAGAACCAATCAGACGGCCACATTCCAGATCCTGACGCTTGTGGACAGAAAAGTATACACACATGATATCAGATGCTCTGTATCATAGGGGCAGAACATCTGAGACTAGGGTATAGATCCTGAATGGCACTTTCCCATGTTACTAGAGTGGTACCTTTTAAGGGTACAACTATTGCATCTTCTACTTGGAAGGGTGTATGTATTGGTATAAGAGTGGTCCCTAAGGCCCGGTTATGTACCTTAAATCATTTAAAGGTAAACTACATATATACATATATATAAAGAGTGGATAGTGGAGTACCCAGGGAAAACCCCCAAAGCACAGGTAGAACATGCAAACTCCACATACACAGAGCAGAGGCCAGATTCGCTCCCCTAACGCCGTAGGTGCGAGGCAAACATGCTAACCACTAAACCACTGTCACAAATCCTACCCAGGAGAACTCGAGCCTGTGCATCACAGTCCAGTTCTCCATCTGTGAGATCATTCATTCATCTTCAGTAAGCGCTTTACACCCTGGATGGTAAGCCAGTCCCTTTCAGGTCACATGTTCACACACTCATTCACCTACAGGCATGTTTTTGAGAAGAGCCTTGCGGAGCCCCACATGGACACAGGAAGAACATGCAAAAATCCCCACAGTGCGGTACAGTAACCCGAATCTAGGATTGAACCGGTGACCCCGGAGCTGTGACGTGTTAATGTTACACCACTATATAAGATCAGAACATCTCAATTCAGAGAGACAACACTGTGTAACACGACGGCAACAATATCGATGAGCTGTCATACGAACCCGAGACTTGGATTTAAGGGCCCATCCGTTCGAATACTGTCTTCAATCGTCTAGGTCTATTTTTCTTTCTAATTACGTTTCTGCGTGTGTCTGTGTGCATGTGTGTGTGAGAGAGAGAGAGAAAGAGAGAGAGAGAGAGAGAGAGAGATGAGACAGTAGGCTGCTAAATCTAATAACTGATGTCAAACAAGTGATCAATACAAACTTCAGGCTATTCATTATACAGAGCGAGAGTCAGGCATCAAATCAAACAAAAAACTGAAACCTTCTTGTACGGCATATACATAAAACGTATCAGGGGGTCTTCAATTATGCACAAAGGCCTGATGGGATCATTTTGGGTTTCAGGAAGAGTGAGGAAAATGGCTTGTATATATAAATATCTCTGTATTTATTAAGCTGCAATGTTCTATACTGTAATGTGTACTCAACAATGGTCAATGTTAGTGTAGTCAACAACGGGATGGCGTGATATAGCCGGACTCGCAGCAGAGTGACTGTTATCACCCGAAGTCGATTATTTTCCAAAAACAACATGTACTAAAAGTGTTTCATTCCACTTTTACCTGACAACTTTTCACTTTCGGGTAGGTGGCAGAGATGGACGCAGTTAGTATCCATCCGGGAATTGGATCGTCCGAGCGGCGTTCCGAGAGTGCCACACTGGGAGTTTTTTACTGTGTGTATCATCTGCTCATCTGCGTTCCCACTTGCTAGTTTGAAACCGTTACTATCGTAGAGTTAGCGACGAGTTACTTTTCAGAAATATGGCTTCTGACTTAAACTACAAAAGCCCGGCCAATGAAAATAAAGAAGTGAAGCCATTTTCACATGAGGTACATCAAGGGGAATGTACAAATCGATGTGAGCTAGCAAGGAACTAGCCGATGGACGATAAAGACAGAGTGGCTTGTTTGGGATCTACAGCAATGTGAAAAAATAAATACACCCCATGGAAATACACCTGGAGTCTATCCTAGTGAGCGTCGGGCACAAGGCGGGGTACACCCTGGACAGGGTGCCAGTCCATTGCAGGACACAATCACATACACACTCACACACCCATTCATACACTACGGACACTTTAGACACGCCCATCAGCCTACCATGCATGTCTTTGGACTGGGGGAGGAAACCGGAGTACCCGGAGGAAACCCCTGCAGCATGGGGGAGAACACGCAAACTCCACACACACAGAGTCGAACCCCCGACCCTGGAGGTGTGAGGCGAACGTGCTAACCACTAAACCACCGTGTGCCCTATTCGATCATCTATTCAACAGAAATATCCATAGATGTGATATTCTTCTGTGGAAAAAGTAAGTACACCCTTGGCCTCAGAAGCTAGCATCGCCCCCTTTAGCACATTCCAACCCTATTTCGCTTCAGCAAAGTCTGTAGTTTAGTAGAAAAACATCAGATCAACAATTCAACGTGAAGGGTTTTCCCAGGCCACCACACATATAATGCGGTGATCTTATGCCTTAAGGCAATCTGAGTTATGGAACTAGAGCTTAAAATGGCTTCTGTGTTACAGTGATGCATGTGTTTAATTTTGAAGATAGTGCTGAATACCAGGGTCCTTTGAAAGCGAGACGGAGAAAGAGAGACTCCATTTCCAGACAGAATTGTTCCTCTCTTAAGCACCTGTCTTTGTTGCACTAATTGAACACTTTATTATGGTCCAGCGCTGCCTGTTCCCTTCACCATCCCTCAGAGGAGAAGACAAAGGGGACCAACAAGTGGGAGATAAATCAATGGAAGGCAGCCTGATTGGACGAACACCTACTTAGCAGGCAAGGGATAAATTCTTCTACAAATTCTTCTATACTTCATCAAGACTCCGCTTAGTGTCTTTCCGGCCTGTGAGTTATCGCCTGCTGCTGACACAATGTGTTTATGTGTGTGTGTGTGTGTGTGTGTGTGCACTGGCAAATGCCATAATGTGTTTGTACACTACTGTGCATATATTTGTAATGAACTGTAAGAAGGCAAGGCAATTTAAAGGTATTTTCTCACTCAGTCTTGTGTTTCATTACTTGCCATACCCTCTGAGACAATTACCAATTAGTGAATTAGACGCACTGATTACGCAACACAGAGTACTGTATCTATTTAATATCCATATCAAATATGCAACCGATGAGATGTTTAGTTTAGTTTATTTATTCAGGAGAAGTTGAGTGCATTTATTTTATTTTACTTCTTTTTTTTTTTTCTTTTTAATATCTATTCAAATTCCAGGCTTATTATTTAAATGCCTATAATAACAATTGGGGCTTTTTATTCCCAGTCAAATAAATGAATAATTGTAATAAGGCCGTGATCAGTACAGTCATGGATCATGAAATCTGGAGACTATCAAAAGATTTTGGCCCATAATGTAGGGCCTAGTGTCAGAAAGCCGGGTCTGCGTCAGAGGTCATGGGTGTTTCAGCAGGACAATGACCCGAAACATACCTCAAAAAGCACCCAGAAATGGTTGGAGACAAAGCGCTGGAGAATTCTGAAGTGGCCTTCAATGAGTCTGGATCTAAATCCCATAGAACACCTATGGAGAGATCTTCTCAGAATTGCTGTTGCGAAGAGCCGACCCTTCAAATCTGAGGGACCTGGAGCCGTTTTCAAAAGAAGAGTGGTCCAAAATTCAAGTTGAGATGTGTAGGAAGCTTGTCGATGGTTATAGGAAGCGATTGGTTTCAGTTATTATCTCCGAAGGGTGTGCAACAAATATTAAGTTGAGGGTGCCAACAATTTTGTCCGACCTAATTTTTGAGTTTTGTGTAAAACGATGTCAAATTTGCCTTTTTTCTTCTGCTTTTTTGTGCTGTTCCAATGCACTTAAAGGTAATAAACATGTGTATACCAACACATTTGTCATTGCGACACTTTTCTGGGAGAAATGGTGCATTTTCTGGAAAAGTTCCAGGGGTGCCAATAATTTCGTCCATGACGGTATATACGTTTGCTAATGTCGCACGCTAGTCCTCACACACTTCAGATAACCATGTGTCAATGTTTCGTATGCTAGGAACGTTACTCTTATTTAGAGTCGGGTATATGTACTCGCATTACGGTGATTTCCAGTAGTGTGTCTCAATCAGATCTCTAGTTCAGTAGTCAGGACGCTGATCAGGGAGTCGGCCATTTTAAGGGCTGTGTCGATCGGAAAATCCTTCCAGTGCACTCTAACGTTGGCGCCCTAAAAAAAATCCCATAATGCACCACAAAAACCAGGGAGCATCGATGCTCGGTATGTTTCCTTACTGGAAATGACATCGTGTTTTCTGAAGTCTCTCAAAAATGTAAAAAAAATTAAAATAAATAAATAAATAAATAAATAAATACATGCCGGATCAACTCTCGACCAACCTCCGTCTACAAACGTGTACGTTGGCAATTCTTAACATTATTTGACGTTCTATGTACGCCCGGTTTGAATCGAATGACCGTAAGTGTTCAATTATTATTCTTTTTTAGAATCCACTAGCTAGCCTACAATCCTGCTTGAAGTACCAGGACAGAAACGCCTGCGATTAAGCGAACAAATTTATACGACATATAAAACGGAACTATTTTTAACTTTTTAAAAACGGCAGTACGTCGCCATGTCAGCGGAAATCGAGATATCGGTGTCCCAATGCCCGAACTCGTGTACACGATATACTGATTCAACACCTAGGGAGCTAGGGGGCTGATCGAGACACACCTCTGGTCAGTCCAATCTAAGATTTTTCTTAGAGAAGAAGAGGTTTTTTTTGTTTTTTTTTTAGTGATGTCTAGACCACCATCATTAATCACACACACCTCGGGGGGGACACCTGCAGACATTTTGTACTTTTGCTGTTCACTGCAGTATGAGCCTAAAAATATGTGGCGATAAAACGAGAAATGATATAAAATAGAAAAATACTGACTATGGAGACAATAGAGATCAGAGATACGCGAGAAGATGGCAAGCATTGAAATAAACATCTGATAGCAGTCTACTATATCACCAATATATTGCTACATAAATAGTCCTAGTTGTAATTATCACATTACTCACTGCAAACATGATTAAATTGAACAAAATGGCTTCCGTCTTCATTATTTTAAAGGCGTACATGAATAGTGTTTGATCAAACCAAAAGAACAGCAGTGGAAAGAAGCAGGGATGAAAAATCCCCTCCCACATACACCCATCAGCCATAACATTAAAACCACGTGCATGATAACGTGTAGATCCCGTTTGTGCCACCAAAACAGCGCTGACCCATCGAGGCATGGACTCTACCAGACCTCTGAAGGTGTGCTGTGGTGTCTGATACCGTAACGTTAGCAGCAGATCCTTTAAGTCCTGTACGTTGCGAGGTCGGGCCTCCATGGATCGGATTTGTTTGTCCAGAACATCCCACAGAGGCTCGATCGGATCGAGATCTGGGGAATTTGGAGGCCGAGTCAACACCTTGAGCCATTTGACGTGTTCCTCAAATCATTCCTCAACAATTTTTGCAGTGTCGCAGGGCGCATAATCCTGCTGAAAGAGACCACTACTAGTAGGGAATACCGTTGACATGAAGGGGTGTACTTGGTCTACAACAATGTTTTGGTAGGTGGTACGTGTAAAAAATAACATCCACATGAATGCCAGGACCCGAGGTTTCCCAGAAGAACAGTACCCAGAGCATCACACTGTATCTGCCGGCTTGACTTTTTCCTCATAGTGCATCTTGGTGCCGTCTCTTCCCCAGGTAAGCGACGCACATGGGCCTCCATGATCCTGTCACCGGTTCACCAGTTGTTCACAACTTTTGGTACGTACTAACCACTACATCCCGGGAACACCCCAAAAGACCTGAAATTTCGGAGACGCTCTGCCCCAGTCGTCTAGCCATCGCAATATTGCCCTTATCAAAGTCGTTCAGATCCTTACACGTGCCCATTTTTCCTGCTTCGAACACATCGACTTCGAGAACTGACTGTTCACTTGCTGCCTAATAAATATATCCCATGCCTTGACAGGTGTCACTGCAACGAGATAATCAATGTTATTCGCTTCACCTGTCAGTTGTTTTAATGTTATGGCTGATCGGTGTACACATATATACATATAATATACAGGTGCATCTCGAAAAATCTTTAATATAAATGGCCAAAAGTTTCTTTTTTCCCCATAATTTAATTCAAAAAGTGGAACTTTCATATATTCTAGATTCATTACACATAAAGTGAAATATTTCAAGCCTTTTCTTGTTTTCATCTCGATGATTACGGCCCACAGCTCATGGAAATCACAAAGCCAGTATCTCAAAATATTAATATAAAGAATTTATAATACAGAAATGTCGACCTGAGAAGAGATCTAATCAGATAATTATCTCAAAAGACCTGTGAAGGTTTCCCGAGGCTTTAATCTCTCAGTCTGGTTTAATACACAACCAAAATCACGGGGAAGATGGAAGTTAATGTTGGGTTTCATTTGGAAATCAAGGTTCCAGAGTCTGGAGGAAGAGCGGAGAGGAACAGAATCCAAGCTGCTTGAAGTCCAGTGTGAAGTTTCCACAGTCAGTGATTATTTGAGGTGCCGTGTCATCTGCTGTGTTTTCTCAAGTCGTGAGTCGATGCAGCGTCGACCAGGAGATTTTAGAGAACTTCATGCTTCCATCTGCTGACGGGCTTTATGGAGACGCTGATTTCCTTTTCCAGCAGGACTCGACACCTGCCCACAGTGCCAAAACTTCTAGTAACTGGTTCGTGACCGTGGTATTACTGTGCTTGACTGTCCAGACGACTCGCCTGACCCGAACCCCATAGAGAATCTATGAGAGACACCAGACCCAACGATACAGACGAGCTGAAGAACGCTATCAAAGCAACCTGGGCTTCCAGAACAAACACCTCAGCAGCGCCACACGCTGATCGCCTCCACGCCACGCCGCACTGACGCAGTCATTCCTGCAAAAGGAGCCGCGACCAAGTATCGAGTGTATAAACGTACCCATAAAAATTCTGTCCTCGAGATAAGCGGCGTTTCTGATTCACATGCTGAATTAAAGCAGAGAAAGATGTGATTTATAAAGCAGACATGTTTAACCCTTTTTCTGTAAATATGACTAACCTGGTAATAAAAGAATAAATGTCTTTGAGACAAATCAATAAAAAAAAAAAATGCATGATGAAAAACCCCACGTTTCACCATGGAGAGGGAAAATAAAGGCGAATGAAGAAAAAAAAATACACAGACCGAGGCAAGAAGCAAGACTGGGGATCAGGAGAATAAAACATGAGCCCGAGCAGAAAAAGACAGCGAATGGTCTGGGCTGAAAAGAGACATGGACAATAAGATTTCCAGGGAGAAAACGCAGAATAACAGAGAAACCGCAGATGTTCTGGGGACAGCAGAAGAGCCACTCAGACTGTATATTTCCCAGCATGACTTTGCACTGAAATCCTCACTGGTTATACATTCAGAAATGTTTTTCCTCCGAGCAGAGCCCTGGGACGAGTACGCTACATGAGGAGGGATTGATGAGGATATAGCGGAGTATCGGAAAATCCCACTCGTGTGTATGCGAGTCCTCGTGTGCAAGTCAGACCCCTCAATTGCGAAAACAAAAAAAAAAAAAAAAAAAAAAAGAAAAAGGTTGTGCTGAAGTTTAAAAAGAAAAAAAAAGGGTAAAAAAAGGGGGGGGCTCAAGGAGGCAGCAAGAGTCTACAAACAAATCGTCTGGCGTGTTTGTAAACTCCTCCGTATCCACAATCCGATGCTGAATTTGAGGTTTCAATTACCCGCTGCAGATGTTTCTAGAAGCTTTCCGCGTGGATGGATTTGCAGTGTTAAATCAGGAAGGGTAGTTGAGGTCATGCCACCAGGTGGTGCGTGTTTCTGAATAATGATCTCTCTCATCAGAAGGTGAGAATGAGGACTCTGAAATAACCCGGTCTCTTACTACAGTTCACTAGCTGAAACACACACACACACACACACACACACACACACACACATATATAGCCGAAGGTAAAGCAGTGACTACGATGCTCTGATGCATTTGGACCGAAGCAGAACAGAGGCAATAAAGCAGTCATGGGTGATGGATGTCAACACTGCAGCCTACAGGAGGAAGGACAAAAGTAGCCTCTAGTGTTAGAGAGCAATCTTTCAGAGTAATAATCAAGATGTAGCGAAGGCACGGACAACAGGTGTGAGGCGTTTCTAATCGAACCTTTTTACCATAACGCCGCCGAATTCTCACTCCTCAT